>CAESWR010000885.1:436483-455494 GCA_903171835.1 Mullus surmuletus
GTCTTGTGGAGGTTAGCCAGGCTCTGCCAGCCGGCTTATGTCTGCAAAAGAAACAAGAAAAGAAGAAGAGAGAGATGAGAGGCCGCCTTAAGTCTGTTTGCTGTGGATGCAAGTTGCTGTGTGACATTTCATACTGCTGCGGATTTATTTCTGAGTCCACAGTTTTGGCTGGAGCCTCGGTAAATACGTCCAGTCTTTACGTAAAACCTTCCCGTTACAAGAGAAGTCACGTTTTTTAACAGAAAAGAGCCACCCGGGTCATTTATCAACCGGATTATATCGGCCTGCATCTGAAATCTCCAATATAAGCACTCTGATACACGCAGTCCATTCCAGACTCCAGTCCAGCCCTTCGTGTGCTTATTTTGCACTTTAAGAATAGATTTTTTTGTATATACTGGATTCATTGAGGTTATTTTTCAGGGTCTTCTAATTCATTCTTTATTTATTTCATTCAATTGTAGAATATTCTCATGTGTAAGGTTCAGATGTCGGTGAGTCATTGGGTCAGTTTTTCTTATTGCTACTGTTGCTGACTATTGTTCTCTGTTTGAGTAATATCACTTGATCAAGCCTTTTCTTACATTCCATACTACAAAGTAAGTATGTATGATTCATGCTGATATTGTGTTGGACCGATATCGGTATCAGTATCGACCAATACTCAAGGCTGCAATGTCATTATAGTATTGGAAGTGAAAAAGTTGTATTGAGGCGCCTCTACACCCAATGAAAGAATGAGCAATAGCAACATTTTGATATCTTTGTGTGCTAGCATTGTTTACTAGCAACTACCAACACCACATGGTTAGCTAGCTATTATGAACACCAGCTAGTCACCATGGTTTCCCCTCAGCGTGACTTTATGTGGGCTTGCAAGCTAATGAGACTAGCTCTCCCTTGCACACTCAATGAAAGAATAAACAATAGCAACATTGTGTTAGCATTGTTTACTAGCAAATGGCAACACTGCCCCCTCTCCTATCTTCATTTTTAAGATGTTCACTGTTTGTTTTTTTCAACCTCTGTTACATGAATGACCCCATATCCGTTGGCAAGCTATTATGAACGGTAGCTAGCTGATGTTTTTCCCCTCAGCATGACTTTACGTAGACTTACAAGCTAACAATGCTAGCTTTACCTCACACACTTGGAATGTTTCACACACAATCCAAAAGAATAAATATTAGCAGAATTTCTTCTTTGTTGTGAATTAGCATTATTTTCTAGCAGATAGAAACACTGCCCTTTCTCTCGTCCCGTTTTAGTCATTTCTTAGGTCTTCACAGGTTGGTTTTTACTTCTAGCACATTGGTGTTATTAAGGTCCTTTTGATGGAAGTGTCTTGTAGTAGCGCTAAACGACCTTGTATTTATCAAAAGGTGGAGCCAATGTTAAATGCTTCTAAAGCGCTAGTTCCATCCCAACCCATTCATCACCTTTTTTGTCACACTACGGCTGATTGGATTAAAAAAAATAGCTGGTTTTATTCCATCTACATGCCCTTTAGCGCCTCGTCAGACAGCTTGCGCGCTGACCACCGGGGTCCTCCCAGCGTCCTTCACCCGCCGCGGCTGGAACCGTTTCAGTCATACCACACCAGCTATTTTCCCTCTGAAAATGACAATTTCAAGTTTGGGGACAATATGCCTGGTCAAGGTTGCTGTCTAATAAATGACTTCTTGTCACGTTTGCAGATGCTCAAGGTCCCTTGATGTCCACCAGCTGGGAGCGGGGACGGTCCCCGAAGCTCTGGTGTCACGATGATCAAGAGCGCATAACGGGCAGATGCCGTGTAAGTCCCAACAAAAGCTATTCAGATGTGAGGCTGCTCCATTGTTCCCTCACTTCATCCCTCTCTTCTGACCCCCCCCCCCCCTCCCATCCCTCCCTCTCCTGCTGCCATGTCCCGCCTTCTTCTCCTACTGTTAAAAACCTAAAGGCATATTCATGAGGGAAGCATAATTAACCAGTCAGGGTTTGGATGACTTCCAGATGGATGAGTTATTATTGCCATTATTGATACTGGCTGGTATGAGCCCTGCTATCTGGGATTAATGCTGTTAGAATTTAGAAGCCCGACACCATCTTACCACTTAGTCCCATGATGAATAGTGTTAGGCAAAGTCGTTTGCACTGACACTCACTTACTTCCCCTCATTTTATGTACTTTGCTTGCCTTATTAAGGCTCTTACCAGTGGCTTAATTGCCTATTTAGAATTCTCCTCTTTGTGACCTAGATGTATTTTATTTGGTGAATGTAATTAAGTTACCTGTAAATATCTTCGCCAGAGCCCCATCCATCTCTGTTATGTGGGTACTCTATTTTTGTTTTAATTAATTTAATGGCTGCTGTGTCTGGACACTATTAACCTCAATGAAACTGAGGGGAGAAATTGGTTTTAGTTGTGCTAAAGTCAATGCCTCTGTGTTTGAACCACTGCTCAATAGATTTGTATTGGTGTATTGAACCTGCAGCCATTAGAAGGCTGGATTTATTCCCCACTATTGTAGCACAGAGTATCTGTATATGTTTGCTGTAAGAGGGTGTAAGGCTGTCACACTGTGTTTGCTCATGTTAAGTGTAAAACATTGGGCCATTTCCCCTCCTTTTTCCCATTTCCTCCCTGTATTGCTTTCCTTTTTCACAATTGCTTACTTTTGTCGCTGTCAGCGGCACATTTCCTCAAAGTTAAGCTGTTTGTCTCGACAGCTATAGGGTGGATCTCTGGAGGAGGAAGGCTAATGGCTCTCACCAGCAGGTGTCTTTTTTGCTAATTCAGGGAAAACTCGTAGTCAAGTGCTGTGTCTCAATTGGGATGCTTCCGTTGGCACTAATGTGTGGTCCTATAGAGTGGGCACAGTCAGATTTAGGGAGTTGGAAGGGTGACGTTTGAGCAGCTGCAGTGTGAGTGTGTCTGAGTGACGCCTTGCAGGACTTGCCTGTGGGCAGTGCTTACACGGCTGATGGCTCGCCCCGCTGGCATGTTCATGATGATGTTGCGCATGACCTCGACTGTCACGTCAGCCATCATTTTGTGAGTGTTTACGGCATGTCAAGCCCCCGACTGCATATCTGCTATGATAATCTCGTCCAAGTTCGGCAACAGTCCAACATACCCGACCAGTGTACTAACTGGTACAGTATCTCCCTTGCTGTGTTGTGCCATTACAAGGATGCAACCATTCAAATTTGTAAACATAATCTCAGTTTACTTGCTATTCACGCTCCCCATAAAGCCATATTTGGAAACCATGCTCAGTTCATCGTATTTGTTAGCTCATTCAATGGTATGCTAAACTATGCACAACCTAGCATGGTGTCTTTATGTCACAGAATGAGTCGCAGGGCCAAAACCAATCATCTCTCTCCCAGGCAACACAACACAGTCAGGAATCCTCTCCAGCAGCACAAGCCGGTTGACATTTATCCTTTTGTAAACGTAATGTCACAACAAATATTGGATGGATCGCCTTAAAAGGTAGCAAAGACGTTCATGTTTCCCCCGGGACGGACTGCAATAACACAGGGGATGCTATTACGTCTCCGGCACTGCCAGGTGAGATCAAAACCCTAATTTGTCCGGCACTTTACTTTCTGACTAAAAATCTGCTATTCCCAGCAGCCCCGGCCGTACTTTGAGTTAAGAACTAGCCGTTGGCATGCTAACATGATAAATCTACCTGCTAAATATAAGCTTATTGGGAGTTAGCGTGCTGTAAACAGTGGCAGCTTTTAACGGTCATTGCTCAGTGAAACCTCCGTTTTCATGGCAACAATATACGGCTAATGATGATACGGAAGACGTGTGCATACATTTTTGAACAGCAACAATCAAACACTGCCTCCTACGTAAACAGTTCCTTCATCTCTAACTGGCTAATGCCGCCTCCTGCATACACCGTCTCCCTATAGGGTTTCAGCTAATGATGGCAATGAGTACAATCCTTCTTCCTGCACCTCTAAACCAGTTTGTAGTACAAAATGTAGAATTTGCAGATTACAACTTTTGCCCACCGGCACCAGTCAAGAGTGGAGAAATAAGTGGAGCCCGACAACAACGGGGTGGGAGGGGAAAAAAGCGTGTAGTAAATGGGACATATCCCATCACCATCTCCTGCTCTGACCCTGCAGAGTGTGGAGGACATGGCGGATGCCCTCCAGAAACACTTAAATGACATGAAGGAACAAGCTCTTCCCTTATTAATGTGCTCTTTTACGAAGAAACACACCATGCGCAGCTCCCCCCGCGGGACAGCAAGTGCAATAAGTGTAGCAAGCGAGTCTGTTCATTTTTTATTTTTTTTTTCTCCTCCTTTTTAGAGGCGGGTAACCTGTCCTTAAAAGTACTGTAGTAAATCAAGATGCCACTTAACTGCTCCAGTAGGTCTTACTCACTTATAGACCATAATGTGCGTAATGATTCATTAACTTTCAACCTCTGACAATCTGAAGCCGCCACAGCTGTTATGTTTTCGTAGTTTGGTGACTTGGAAAGGGATGTAATGACACAGGAGCCGCACACAGGTGGATGGGTAAAATATATTCGGCGGTAAAAGATGCTACAAAAAGAAAAATATCATCTTTGTTTGCTCTTTTAATCCCCTGTCAATGCAGAACGGCTGGGATAAATGAAGCAGATTTCTGGAAATGCCTTTTGGAAGAAATTGGCAGTTACGGCCATGATATGTGTTCACAGTCCAGAGGACAGGGCTGAATGCTTGGGTGGCGCTGTACCTATTAAAGGTGGTGCTTTAGAGTGGGGGGAAATGCTTACTTTGATTTCCCTCAGGCTTTTTGCTCTCTGAGCGGAATGAAAATGCTCCTTCTCTGGCAGCATAAAAGGTACAAGCCGGCACACATAACCACATATGCACACATAATATTGATGCGTTGCCTTGTGCGTGCTCGCAAACACTTCCTCCCTGCGCTCCCCTAGTGTTGTTTTGTTTTTTTCCCAAACCAGTTAAAAGATTCCTTCATTACTGACTGACCTTGTGTGCATTATAGAATATGATGGATGCGGGGACGTAGTTCAGCGTGACAAGAGGATGGATTGTGTTGCACAAGCAAGCAAGTCTGTGCTTGACACAGTGTTACTCACAATTCTGTGCAGGGCGGAAAAAATTATACAGAAGGGCATCATTGCAAATCCATATTTATTGTGAGTGTATTTCCAACAGCAACAAGGAAGCAGGAAAGAAAACGCAACGCTTTGGCTTCTATGCACCCACTCGCAGCTGATCAAAACACGCGGGCTCATGCATGCGGCATCCTGATCCGACACCTCTGATCCCTAATTGCACATGAGCAAGCGCATGATTCTCAGGGGTGGAACGAGCAGATGCGCTCGGTGGCCGCCAGCGCTTTGCATTGCAGAGGGGGTCCGGCCACTGGCAAGCCAATACAAGCTCACACGCTGCAGGTGGTGGGAAAGTTGCGGCATTCCAAAGGTCTCCTGTTTGTGTGTGTGTGTGTGTGTGTGTGTGTGTGTGTGGGTGACAAAAAGAGACAGGAGAGAAATTGCCAATAACCATTCCCAGTAGTCTCATCACATATAAAGCTACAGGCTATTATTAATCATTTAGTAGCGTTCACGGTTTGGTTCACTGCTCATGCACAGCACCTGTCAGCCACGCCGCGGCAGAGAGGGTTCCGTTTGATTAAGTCTCTTTAGCCTTCACATCCTCCCATCAAAAGGTCACCGCGCATCCTCGTCTGATATAGCTGCCCGTGTTTTTTTTCATTTACATTTTGTCACGCGAACTCCTCGAACTCGGGCCCCGTCGCTGCGTTTTGCAAAATGCAATCAATTTTCCTCACCGCCGGGCACCGACGCAGGACTTTCTGTGGAACATTTCGTTCCCCTTTCTTTGTTGTGCAAAGTGCATCTAGATCTTGTTCGTGGCTGCTGTTTAATGTGCTATCTATATGTTTATTTTGTGATGATTCCATGCTAACCGCCTACACATCGCTGCCTCGGCTCCTTTTCTTCTCTCCGATTGAGCCGCTGTTTACAGCACGTTAGCACACCAAAGACCTTTAATCTTCTGCAAATAAAAAGCAAAAACATAGAAATCGCTGGCATTAAAATGTTATGGATATTTGGTCATCAAACCGGGGAGGTATTCTGCTCCAAAATACTTATTTAGAGAAAAACGGGGATATTTGAGCCACGATGTGCGAGCTCTACCTGGCGGTTAGTTGACAAAGTAAGTTGTTTAAGATATGCTTTTAACTTTAATCTGAACAAAGTGTGGTAATGTGGTAATGTAAAGGCAGTTACACGAACCCATCTTGCCTTCCCGCTGCAGGTTTGCCGCTGCCAGTCACACACACTTTACGTGACCAAAAAAGAGGACGATAAAAGAAAAGGATCCTGCAGAAATTGTATGGAAATGAACTTATTCATTCTAGAAGAAAAATGAAAAATGTTCTCATAGGACAGCCCCAATTGACCGAGTAAAAATACACGAAAAAACAACCTCAAGCCTTCATGACAATCTTTTTAGGGACAGAAGATAAAGGTGCGGAGAGGAAACCAGTGGAAAATGGAAAATGAAGGCGCAAAGTCAGGCAGGTCACCATAGCCAATTATTCTAATATTGATACGAATTGATATTAATTAATACAAGGAATAATCCTTTACTGGGGCAAAGAGGTACAATTTTCACGAAACAAGAAAGATGAATTTGGCTCCTACAAGTAATTATGAATTAAATTTCAGTTTCGTCAACTTTAAACCCTGTTGGTCACTAAGCTAAGCTAGCTGCGTCTGTGCTAGCTTCACATGCTCTTGCTGATGAGAACAAAATGCTAAAAGTAACTGTGAAATCTCTGGACATCGCAAGTTGTTACTGTTACCGCAGCTGTACAACTTTTACAAGCACTTCCTCCCCGTCTTGCACGATGGCGGTGTGTTCTCGGCCCACCGCCGCCCCCTCCCGGCGCGGCTCAAAGCGAGCGCAAATGATTTGTGACACAACTGCAAAATCTTGTCAGATTAACTATTAGATCTTTTTATTATTCAGGGACGATTTGAATATTCAAAAATCACGACCCATCCCTAATTACACACTTTAGTCTGTGTCACAGAGCCACAGAGTCACGGGGAGCGAGACCTCCGCATTTGCATAGCCGCCGTAAATACAGCCGTGTAAAACACAGAAATCTCCACAATGGTCCCCAAATTATATCAGGTCGGCCCCACATTTCACTTGAAAACATGGAATTTACATGTCGACGAGGAGGAAAATGTGGTGAAAACAAATTACTTGTAATATCACAGTACAGAGAATTGAATTTGCATGGTAATGGCACTGTCAGGGCGCCGCCGCCGTCGCTAAATTTTGATCTTTACTTTTCCAAATTACACACTTGGCAGTTTTGCGCAAGATTAAAACAAGTCAGTCTGCAATTATTAAAAGTCACGACACCTCTGAGATATCTGCCCATTACGGGGGTTTTAAGGCCACGCAGATCTACTGTACGTTGAGGCAGAATATTAAAGGGGTTGTATGACCGAGGCACCTGTGTTTTTATCAGGGACTTGATCCATGTGCTCTGGAAGAAAAAAAAAGGACAAGGCCTTTGTATTCTCTCTGAAGTTAGATCAGAGAAACTACTAAATAAATTAATGAATAAACACCACACAGCGCGAGACACACAGCAACCTCTACATCATACTGATGCAACAACAAAGCAATCTAACACTGGCGTGGCTTCTGGTTATTGTGGTGTGTGAAATTTCATGCACTAATTAACATGTAAGGAAGTGACGATGGTGTCATTTCTTCGCTCCGAGGGCTGGAGCCGAGCTGCTGACATCCCCAAGCTGCGCCGGATCCCCTCCCAGAACCAGCCATTGGATGCCCGTTTCTTTATTTATTTATCGGTTCTCGGCAGCGGGTTGGGTCGCTCTCCATCTCGCCCGAGATTGCTTATGACGAGACGAGCTTGTTTGCTATGCATGCTAAATGTTTGCAACGGCGCACACAGCGCATTTTGCACTTTGTGGTGAAATGGTGACAAAAAAAATGCCTGGAAAGTGAAGTAGTAGTAGTAAAGTATTAACAAAATTAACCAAAAAAAAGACATTTTGGAGGGAAAAGTGTCTTAGGAGTGAAAGAAGGTAAGCGATGAGTAACAATTTTAAGATTTAGAAATGTCTTTTTTTCTCTGATTGGCCACAGAATGCAAAAACAGGATTGCAAAAGAGGCTTAGCTTTCGTAGATGTCTATGAGAAAATGAAGTAAGCGTTCCTGTAGTGTAGCAGCTGTGGAGTCTTCCGCTTTTTGACTGAAATAAGTAATAGTTTACATTTTATAACCCAGCATTTTTGCACGTATATCTGAACACAAATATCCATTTTCATCTTTAATCCCTGAAGCCATTTCGAAAAATGTGGACACTTCATTTCATTCATTTCAACTAAAAAGACAGATATAAAAATCATTTTTTTGAATTAGACAGCCTCGACATAAACTCACATATACAATTTCTGAGCTCAGCATGTAAAGCGGGGACGTTACTGCTCACAATACACAATAATTGACTCGTGCTTGTACCTCTCAGTACCTCGAGCAGGATTCTGAAGGCATCAATATAAACTATCTGTATCTTTTTCATTTTAGCTTTGGTATAACTGCTCCGTAAGTGGGCTGTGTAGAGTGCTGTGCAGTAAGCTTACAAAGAGCTATTTTTACATCTACAGTGCACTCCTGGAATTTACGTGCAAGTACATCGGCTTGTGCGTATAGTTTACAACATCATCATCCTCACAAAAATCAGCTCTGATAATATGACCAAGGCTCCTCACTTTATTTATTCTCCCAGTAAGAACGCAGGAGCTTAACTTATGCTCATTGTTCGTTTTAACAATCACAACACTGAACAAAGTTTCCTCATACAAATATTAGGTTTCTCTCTATTTTTTTAAATCAGTTGTCATATTGATTCCACTTTAGCAAACATTTATTGCAAAAACCAACAATTTGTTGGCACTGAAAGTCCTTAAATCAGGATTTAAAGAGGTGCATGAAGCTTCAAATGTTCACTTTTGAGAAAGAAACCGCAAGTTCATACATATATCATCATGGTTTATAATTGAAGGAGTGTATTGCCTGTGAGTGTTTTGTCCCGTCTCCCATTGTGCTGCACATTTGTCAGCTAAATTAACATCAGCACGCTGCGACTGACCCCTAAACGCACAGACGTGGATGCGTTTACCCCCGAGGTCGCAGCTGTAATTGTTTCCCAAGGTGACAGAATCTGATGTATTTATATCTCAGCAAGTTCAACCTCGGCAAAGGAAACATTGACTGAGACAAACAAAGTTCAGGACGGCGTCCATGGACGTTGGGAACTCTTTTCTTCTCCGTCATTTGAGCGGTTTCTGATTCCAGGGCGCCACATTCTGACAATAGAGCTGCCATTGAGCGCCTGCATTTGTTTCTCCCCGCATGCTAATTCCGCCGACAGAGCTCCGCTTTTAGTCTGTTTCGTGAATGAAATGTTCCTCCCGAGAGCTCCCGATGCTAGAAATTAGTTCCTTTGTGTTCTTTTCTTATCTGAAAAATTGAGAAAAAAAAACCCCACACAAAATAGAATTCCACTCCAGGGAATAAGCTTCTGTGTGTTTTTAAAAAATGATAAACCAATAAATTCTCTGACATGGGTGTTAGGATTCAGATTTCAGGAGAAATGCGGTGGAAATCAGATGTGGAAATACCGGGGAGTAATGAATATTTCATGGTAAAGCGCACGTCGGGTCACGTTTACAGGCAGAGAGGAGCTCAAACACACAGACTAAGTCAAGTGTATTCCTACAAAAGAAAGCCAACGTTGTTAGGAGTTTTATTTATTTAATTAGCGCAACACTCTGTGGGAATCCTTGTTTATCCGCCTGGAGGGAATTCCGGCTTCAGGAATGAATTTTATTGGATAGCTGTCAATATCAAACCTTTCTATTATACAGTAGTTTACCTCCAGTGATCTCTGAAGAATTCATCAACAGTCAATCAAAGGGAGTTTATGCAAAGCCCTGATTTGGTTTCCTCTTCCCTGCAAACACAATTTGAATACCCAAGGCAGCATCACAGCGAAAGTGCATTATACATTCATGTTGCCCTTACTTTCACAATCATGAAGGGGATGTTCTCGCTCTGTCAGTCAATCAAGGACAATCAGGGATGTTTATAGCTCACAGCGAGCGCAAACTGCAGCGGAGGGAACAGTGTGCAGTCGGACCGAGCCCGTCTGGAGATCTTTGAGAGCAATTAGGCCTTAAGAGACCCTAAAGGTGTCCTGCTGCTGCCGCGCCGCCGGCCCCCATGGCACTCCGCCTCTGTTTTGTTATTTGCGGCAGTCGCCACACGTGTACCGCTGTGTGACTGAATGACGTCCCGGTGATGTTTGGATCCGGCGTGGAAAGGGGCTTTGCGATGGATCCGCGCTCCCGGTTCTCGTCTGAGAAGCGACAGAAGAAAGGGATCGAAACAAAAATAGAGTAAGTGAAAACAGTCGGTACACATCCACTATACTACATTTATACATAGAAGTCTATATACAGTATATATAGAACACAAGTGAGTGCAGGGCCCGATATTCTAATGAATAAACAAAAAGATATTATTATCATTATTACCATCATTATTATTTTCACTTACTCATAAGAATGAGGAAAAAAGCTAAGATATGAAATATTTAATCGTCTCCGCTCATGGAGCCAAAATGAATTCCTAAATATGATTTTTTTTTAGAGCCATATTGATAGTTTCACATTTAAATAAGAAAAGTCATGAGATTCAGCATTCGGAGTTCAGCTCGGAACCCTGAAATATTCAGTCGAAGCCAAGAATCCTTCAATTTAACGCGACCTGATACGCCTCCGGCTTGGCTCCGCCCACTTTCTCAACACAAAACCGCAATTGGAAAGTTGGCGTCCGTGTTTGTTTGCAGCGAGTCCGACCACAATAGCTCTGAAAGCGGCTCCTCCCGAGGTGCCGTCCTCTCTCATCTCGCAGCTTGTCAACAATCAGCACAAGGTCAAGCGTTCATCCAAGTTGCAAGAGGAGCGTGTTTCCATTAGAGTCTGCAGATTTCAGCCTCCAAGGCCTCAAAGTTCAGTGTGACCGCTTCTCCCCGGGAACTTTCTCCAAAAAGCATCATCATCATCATCACCCCCCCCTCCAACCGCGTATGTTGTTGTGTTTATATGCAGTAAATCAAAGTTACCTGGATAATTTGTACACTGTCATTAGTATTTCAGCGATACACTGTAAAACGGTACTTGTGGATTGCAGTATTACAGCTCTCTGCGGGATTTGTCAGCATATAAACATAATTGATATATACAAAAGGCCCAAATGGAGCTTGAAAATGTCCTGCCATAAAAGCTAATGGCACCATAAGCCTAAGTGAATCTACAGCGGATCCCTCCATGACAAGCCTGACTGTTTGGCCGGTAGAGTCGTAAAACAGGAAAAAAAAAAAAAAAAAACGAAGCCGGCGAGTAATTACAACTTAACGCTTTGCGGCCGACTTCCAGCGCCAGCGGACTTGCTGAGGCACGAGAGGAAAAAAGAAAAAAAAAGTGTTTCTGCAAGGAGCGGCCAAGAGGTCAAGGGTGAAAAAACAATCCTACTCGGGGGAATGAGGCGCGGGGGCCACACCCTGTATTTATGGCGTCCCCTTAATTTGATTTGACCCCAGTTCATTTCTCGACACTTGAAACAAACACGGCCACTTTGGGCTGATGTTCAATGTTAATGGTGTGATTAGTGCTGTATCTTTCCCTCGGTGTGGCAATTTATTTTGCCCCATTAAGCCTGTGAAGCTGTGCCCTGCTGACTCAGATGCTCTTAGTAACAAACAGTAATATTAAAATGGCTATTACCACCAAAATCTATCATCCGGAATGGCCCATGAGGTCATAACAAAGTGTAGCCCCCCGGTGAGATGCCTGAAAAGGGGGGAGGTCATAAATCCACATCCGCGTGTCTCCGGGAAGGGAAGTGCTCCACAATTTCAAAAAAAAAAAAGTATATATTTATTTATTTATTTTATGAGTAATAACCGCAGATTTTGACAAGATCATTCACTTTGCAAGTCAGGGTGACACGGAAAGAGCCGCATTAAATTATTGAGTCAACACACACACACACACACACACACACACAGACACAGGTATGGTTTCCATTGATCTGCCCATCATCTTCCCCTCCATGTTGTCAGTCGACATGGCTGCTCACACTAGAAACTCCATTTATCTGAGAATTCTTCCTCTAACACCGCAGCTGTGATTAAATGTACAGAAGCACACACACACACACACACACACACACACGTACACACTCGTATCTTCATTTTCCTCTTGGAGGGTCAATAATTCTGTTTGGGAGCTGAAAGAACCACTTTTAATTAATGAAATCCGTGTTTCGTTTGGCTGGATCACAGCTTGGCTATCTTAGCTTAGCACGGCTATCGTTAATAAAAAACGATTTTTTTTCTCCTTATTGAAAAATTCTGTTTCTTCAGGAATCATTTTCACACTGTTGTCAGCCACTTCAATTAACAATGTGAGCCCTTCGCTGATGAGAACGAGCACTTATACTGGATTTGAATAAGTTATGCTTTACTCGTGTTAGCGCTAGAGTTACCAATGCAGGCTGTGATGGCTGAATTTGATTTGATTTGAATTTCACAAGTTTTAAAGTGAATGTCAGTCATGTTTGAAGCTTAAAACCTTCATCCTACCTCTTATTTATCCGGCAGCATCATAGTTCGGCCCAAAGGAGTAAACAAAACATTGATACATATTTTTTTTACGGTGTTCAATTTTTGAAATGAATCACAAAGATCAATCTTGACTGCACTTCCAAGCTAATGCTGGTCAGGGTCTTTTTCCAGCTACTCGTTAGATCCATCACTGTAAAGAGCGCCGGCTAATCCCCACGAAGAATGAACCGGCCGCCTCCACGTCAGACTGATTGATAATCAAAGTTTCTATCAATCAATAGTCGGCCGATCCCTCAGCAGCAGCGCGGGGCCTCAGGTACATGACTGACAGATGAAAGAGCTGATGATTCCTTTTAACGAGCAGGTTGGAATTGAACGGCCCGGGGGCCGTTTTTTAATTCTGCGGATTGCCCTTTAAAATCCTGTAAGTTTTAATCAGTGTAAATCACCAAGTGAGGAACGTCTTAAATTTCTAACCTTTGTTAATGATAAATATCAGAGGGATCAAAATTCACTATAAATGTCTTTTATTGAAGACACTTCGATTGAAGCGAAGGTTCCACCTCAAAGCTCTGGCAGCTCCTGAGATGTGAGGCTCTTTGTGGCTCCCTGATTGGTCTCAGCAGAGCAGAACCCGGGCCTCCGGCTCGGCCCGCCTTATTGGAAAGCGGCCGGTTTGTAACGATCCCACCTCTCCGAAACAATCACTCAGGCTCTTTAATTGCTAAAGTGACCCTGATAAAAGCCGACATTTATGATTGTCTGAGCATTCTTATTGTATATTTGATTAAATTAGCGTTTTATTGTCGTGTTTTATGTGGGAGTGACTTTATGCTGACTTCATTGTTTGATTGAAGTTAGAGAAAGTGCATCAACTTATGATGGGCCTCCATGTTTTATTATTCATTTATTAACGGTTTCTTCATTTGCGAAAGCTTATTCTCCATATAAAGGACTCTGATCTTTTTTCCTGTGTCCGTATTCTATAAAACCTGATATTCTCTCACTCACTACTCAGTCAATATTGGGTTTAAGATCCATATTCCAGTTAGTGAAATATTGGGAATAAGGCGTTTCCATGGTGATCAAACAGGGTTGTTCCTGTCTCCATGGTGATTGTAATCAATGGTGATATGGCGATCAAAGCAGCCACACATGGAGAAGGTCTGCTACAAACCCTGCTTGGCGTAACTTTGCGCTCCCCTTTTTGTGGATCTGTCTATCCCGCTACTTTCTAGCGTCTCCAAATGCCAGGATGTTTGTGTCTTTCATCACACTGATGAAGTGATTGGTTTCCTCCTCACTCCAAAAGTGTGGCGTGGTGTTGCTCTCGCCTTTGGCCATGTTTACAAGGAGTTCCTGGACTCCAAAGACCAAGATTCCTTGCCAGTAGAACATGAGCACAACACACAAGGAACCCAGGGGGGAATATTCTGGTTTTTATTCAGTCGGGTTATTGGTGCAACAGGGTCATTGCCAATAAAGGCTCATTGGATTGCATGTAAACGTAGCCACTCCAATCCTGATATTCCAGCATCGGAATACCTCAACACAACGATAATCTCATATTTCTCTGTCTCTGCCGTCTCCTCGTTTTAGATGAATTAAGATTTGTTCCGTAATAACTCGCCGCCAGCCGATTCCCCGCGTATTTTCTCATCATTTTTTGTACAAAGCGAATCAATGTAAACTGTCTGAATAGAGTGTTCTCATCACAGGGAAAAAAAAAAAAGATTCCCGGCACTGTGGAGCAGAATCGCAGCTGCCCTTTGCTTGTTCAGAGGTTTAATATGATTAGCAAAGACTTTGTGCTGCTGCTCACTGATCTGGCCAATCAGATGGTAAATTTAGAGCCATAATCACATTTGATTTGACATCAACACAGCTCTCTGGCAGCGGCCCAGACGCTGACTGAACAGATGAGGCCGACGCCGTGTGGGCACCGCTTTAACCAGGCAGTCCTTCCCTGATAAGGGGGCGTGGCTTTCTTTGCTTTTTCCGCCGCCTGCTGTTTTCCCGAGTCTGGGAGCCACCGTGCGGGAGGATGCGACCCTCAAAGCGAGCAGGCAGGGGATGTGTTCCCACTTCCTGACGATGATGAATTGCCTGCGGCTTATCAACACGACTTGGCATATGGTGTGAGGACGCGGCCTGACGGGGTGTCACTCAATCTGTCTGCGGTTTGAATGAGCTCCTATTACGGCGGAGGGAGGAGGAGGACGGGGGGTGGGCTCAAAATGTGTCTGAAGGAAGCACTGAGTGGCTGAAGTGGGTTCTCCAACCGATTCCATGTTCAGCAAAGTAGTCGTAGAACTGGAGATTGGTAGTGGTCTTCAGACCGGTCTCAGGGCGCCTTTTTGAAGGTTTCGGTCTCGGTCTCGGACTTGGTGGAGACCACCACTGACAGGCTTTAACATCACAGCAACCAAACACTGAATGTATCCAGTCGTGGGTCTTGATCTTCAGATGGCGCTTGATCTCAAACCCTCAATGTCTTGGTCTTATCTCGGTGTTGATAAGATGCGGTCTTCGTAGAGTCTTGGTCTTGTCTCGGTCTTAACACCCTGTGATCTTGGTAGAGTCCTGGCCTTGTCTTGGTCCAAGCCCTCTGATGTCTGGGACTTGTCTTGCTCTCAGTCTTCTCTCGGTCTTCAGCTTCACACTTTGTAGTCTCAGTGCCTCGTGGTCTAGATATGGAGTCTTGGTCTTGTCTCGGTCTTGACCTTCGGCCATCTCGGTGTGGTCGTGGATCTTGGTTGGTTGACTCTCCACTACATCACACACACGAAAAAACCCCAGCATTGATGGAAGCTCTTGTGGTGAACGTGAAGCCCCTTTTTGTGGAGAGATTGATGAGAAGGCCGAGCTTCAGAGAGCCCAATGCGCTCCTACAGATGAAATACATTAGAGTCACTTAAAAACCAGAGAGCGGGATAAAAAGCCGGCAAAAATGAGACATGGCAAGGCTTTTGGTTATGATCAGAGACATAATCCCGAGCGGGCTCACACACTCACACACACTCAGGCTGTAAAATTCACTGACATAACTGGCCTACATCTTTACAGATACCTCGGGGGTGTGAACAAAGCTCAGCTCTGTAGTTTTAGGGATCGTTTGAGTAATTCCTGTCTGCTCACAGCCGGCTTGTTTTTCGCCGCCTCTCGTTTTTCATTATGATCATAATCCAGCGACTCCAACGCGAGGCTTCCCTGTTAACCCTTTCGCTCGAGTGTTAAGTGCACCGCGTTCATTTTATGCAACACACTCGTCAGGGCAGAGCGCTCACACTCTGCACAACCACGTGTGTTAATGCTTCTGAAGCACCTGTGATGTCACTCACTGTGCGGCGGGATGCGGGACACAAAGCGCCGTCTTTTTTACTCACTTTAGAGTTAATATCAGGTAAAAGCAAATAAAATAAAATACAAATAAATTACAAAGGGGGGGGGGTTTGAAGCTGTATTGGGCCACTTTAAACAAAAATAAATTTGGTTGTAGTCAGTGAGCCTGGAAGAAATCAACATTATTGAATATTATTTTTCAAAAACATGTAATTTAAGTAGTATTCTATCAAAGCAATACTCTTGTAGTACAATAAAAAGGAGGAAGTAAAAATACTTAACAGCTTTAGATTGATTAAAAAAAAAAAATTAAAATTAAAAAAATCAGTAAGGAGCGAATGGAAAATTCACTAACAAAACAATTCAAACACATGCAAAACAATGTAAGATAAAAAAGATTATTTAAAATATACTTTGATTATATACAAATGAACTGAAAAAAACTGAATTGAAAAAAAGAGTTAAAAAATGCATCATATTCAAAAACTAATTTTGAAATGATAGATACAAAAAGTTGATAAACAGTAAAATGTAAGAAAATGTCTCTTATGTTGGTGTCCCACATGGACTTTAGGACACGCCCCCGTTCCCTGGAAACAGCTGATGCGTCTCAGCATCCCGCTTCCTTGTTTTTCTAGTCAGATATTTTCTGTTGACGCCCCTGCAGACGGCGTTTGGCTCAGCTACAAATACGCACTCCTCGTCGAGGTCGAGCGTGTACAGCAGCCGCGACAGTCTATCTGGAAAATATCCACATGTTGGATTTGTTGCCTCCGAAACGTCTACATTGTTCACGCCAAACCCCCCTTTTTTCCTTCTTTTTGTGGAATTTCCGGGCTGTTTTTATGACAGCGCGTCCCAGCTGAGACCGCGGCTGAACAGGAACCGACTTCATTATAAAGTTTTTCACATGTCGGCATCCCGTGAGCAACTTGGTCTGACACAAATGGTGCAGTGGTGTTTTTTTAATGCTGTACTCACGCATATATATTCAAATATCGTACTTGTTTTCTTTGAGAGGGGGGAAGAAAAAAAAAACCCAGATGAAACCTTGACCATCATCGCAGCAAGGATAAACACCCATATGACCTTGTTGTTTGTGTTCGGGAGGCCGTCCTTCCTCGTCAGAATCTTTTTGAAGGCAGCAGTAGCAGTGTGTGTGTGTGTGTGTGTGTGTGTGTACTCGTTTATGTCCACACTGGGGTCACACAGTCAACTTAAGACCAGTTGATTGGGGCTGGCATGTGGAATCGGGGACAAAATCCATGTCCCCAATTGTTAGAAGGGTGATTTTGGATCAGTGGTTAGGATTAGGATTAATCAAGTAGTTGTTGTAATTAGTGTTAGGGTAAGTCTCCAGAAAATGAAAGTCAGTCCCCAAAGGCAGGGTGAAAACGCCTAAATACCCCAAAAGTGATTTAAGCGAGTACGTGTGTGCGTGTGTGTGTGTGTGTGAGAGCTCTTGGTGATTGCTCATCTCATCCCAGCAGGTGTAAAAAGTATACTTTGCTTACAATATTATATATTTGAATTAAGCATGGGCAGGAGGAGACGATTTTTTTGTTTTTGTTTTTTTTACTCAAATTGAATCGAGTTGCTTAAATATATGAATAAATAAAGCTTTTATTTTCCTGATTCTGCGTTCCTTCTCCTCCAGACAGCTTGAAAAATAGCCATTCAGTCATTTTTTTTAATTTCCGAAATTCCGCGACTCTAAGGACAGGCTTTTCCAGGAGGGATCTTAAAGAGACAGGAGCTAAAACGGCTCATTTCAGACAGAGCGCCTTAAAGGGCCAGTGCATCATAAATCAAACTGTAGAACTAGACAATAAGTGTTTTTAAAAAATAATTTGTTAAAGAACGAACAAAAAAACAAAAAAAGGTTATTTTTGATGATGTGACGTGTCGGCTGAGATTGTCGTGACCTCTGTGTGTCATCTGTTACGATACATCAGATTAACGGCGAAGCCAAAGGGCAGCGGTGGGATTAAACTCCACCTCACTGGCTCTCAAGTCCGACCAAATCAATGCAAATGGATGCACACATTTACCGGCGAGCCCGTTACGGTACGTTGCTCCCTGACTGTCAATCACGGCGGGCGCGCGGTATGAAATGTGACGAATGATGATGGATGACATGTTGCAGCTTTGACAGGCGGATCAGGTGCAAACAATTCCGGCAGTCGTCTTCATATTTCAGTTTTTAACCCCCCCCCCCGAGGGACTCTCCTCCCCTCCTGTTTGGGTGTCTTTTTTTTTCCTCCAGGCGTGTTATTTAGATTTCTGCGATATCTAATCGGTTATTTAGGGAGCCATCACCGTCAAAAACGCCGCGCGCATAATGCCGACGTTTACAAACATGCACCAGAGAATTAGTGGGAGAAGCTCATTCTGAGGCGGGGAGTAAAAACAGGGAGCGAGCCGAGCTAAATCAAAATAGATGTCCTTTATGGAAAAAGGCAGCCTGGCTTTCATTTGAATGTAAGTACATGCATTCACAGGACAGGCACACACACACACACACACACACACACACACACACACACACACACATCATGCTCTTGTAAATAAGGCTATCATTCCGGTGGCTCAGTGTTATACATTTGTCAGGTGATTGCATCTTAAATTCCACTGGGAGCAATTTGACATCAGGTTAGCAATTTGTGATTTGCCAGAGCTGCATGTTAAATATAATCAGTCAGCATTTACGCTGTAATGTGGTATGCCTGTCATGTAAGATATATTTTTCTGGGTAGCGACGGCTTTCCTTTTTCTTGTTTTTTTTTTTTATTCTAAAGGAAAATGCAGGGTGAATACTAATGTCTGTTTTTATCAAATAAGAATGTTGATGTGTGTCAGCTCTGCCGTGCGTCTGGCTTCCTCAGCTCTTTTATTTTTCCCTCCAAACACAGTGTTTTGTGTTTGTCC
>CAESWR010000885.1:589184-602191 GCA_903171835.1 Mullus surmuletus
AAATAGGTGCATTAGTAAATGCAGGGTCTGGAGCACTTACTCTGAAGCAATTGTCAGAGCTGGGGAGGAGAAAAAAAGAAAAGCAAGTATGTTTTGTGATTGTCAATATACAACGGTGGCGGCTGAGCGTCACACACACGCGTGCACACACACACACGTGCATGCACACACACACACACACCGTCAAATCGCATTTGAAATGACTTTCACAGGGCCATTAATAAGCGGCGCTGCTCGCCGCGTGCAGCTGTGGTGCCCTACTTCTTAAGCGGGTCTGTGAAGTGTGAACACTCGCAATGCTCAGCAACACATCCACAAAAACTTTGGTGAGTGTTTGAAGTGAGCGGAATCCTATTAAACACCGGGCGCCTCCTATTGTGCGGCGCCTCCACAACGAAGAACACACACACACACACACACACACACACACACACACACACACACACACAGGCCGGCGTAAATGATAATATGCATCCCGTTCTGATGTAAAAATGTGTCCAGATTTGTGTGAAAAATGACAAGTGCTCTTACTTTCACCTGCGTAAAAAGACATTACAGCGCCGCGTTTCAACGGCGGCGGCTTTTTGTGTGTCTTAAGAGAGCGAGAGAGGGCGGAGGAGTAATTATTCTATATCCATTCTGCGCTCGATTTTGCTATCGCCTCCCTGCAGCAGCGAGCAATGCTCCCCACCAACCTGACGAGAATTGCCAATGATTTTCCCTGCTTTGCTGACAATTCCTCAGTGTTTGTGCAAGGCGATTTAACTCATCAAGGCTCTCTTCTGTGCTGCCGGTGTAAAGGCCTTGAGATGCTTTTTTTTTCTCCTTTTTTTGTGAAGCGGGACCTTGAAAGGAGCCACTAAATCTCTGTAAATATATCGCGGCAGTGCTAACATTTGATTTTCTTTACAGGCGTGTGGAAACACTTTATGCCGCACTTTGTCAAGAGTATCACTGCCGTTTTTTGTTTTTTTTTCCCTCCTCTCTCGCTGTTTTATTTGGATGCAGGAGGTTTGCTCAGCTTGTCAGGTGCAGAGTTCAGCGCTCCCTCACACACCTCTGTGCTTACTTAATTCAGCAGATACACCCACAACAAAATATTCTGCCTGCTCTCTAAAGGTTGGCAAACACAGTCTGCCACCGCCAAGGTTCCCGACACACAATTTTCCCGTAATCACCTGACGACAAAAAGCTCCAGTTTGTGGGCGGGAGAGAAAGATGGAACTTCACGTAAGGCTCCAGATGTTTGCAATGCATCCACATGTATACAATAGTCATGTTTCGCCGCGAGTCTCTTAAATATCGCAGGCAGAGCTCGGCCGGGGGGGAAGAAAAGGTCAATTGTTAAAAATGGGGTACATTTCTCATGACAGCGAGATGCAACAGCTCTCTGTAATGAAGGTGGGGGGGAAACAGCCGCGTTCCAGGGGCAGGAGATCACATCAAACAGCCAATCAGAGCGCGGCGAATCCTTCCTCCTACACTCCCGCCACAATAAAAGCATCTCAAAGTTCACACCCTTATGTATTTTCCATCTGGATGCTCAGTAATAATGCTGTTGTTTGAATAAAGTGTGTTTGAATTAGCATTGTTGTGTTTTTTTCCTGCTGCCTGGTGGATTAGCAGCCACACAGCAGCGTGTTCCTTCCACGATCACTCGGCTAAAACACCGACGGCGCCTTTAAAGCGCGGCGCGGTGCAGCCTGAGCAGGTACAGGAGCTGCTTCCTGCCAAAAACCGCGGCTTGTTTGCACGGTAACCTCTTGGAGGAGGCGGCCGCCGGGAAGCTCTGTGCACGCACGGCGAGGAAGCGGACGTGATTTAGATGCTCAATAATTAGCACAAGCGCCCACACATTGGGTGGGGGGGGGGNNAAAATATGTAGAATATACATCTCACAAGCCTCCGTGAAGACTAACTCTGGTGGTGTGGAAAGCTCGCCTCTTTGATGGCTCGCTGTTTGGCTGCATTCTTCACGCAAAAGCAGGGAATAATCAGATGAAAGCTGCCGGAGAACATAATTAAAAGAAATATGGAGGGGAGAGAAAAAAAGAATTGAATTCAGCTGCTCTGACACGGTTTGAATTAGTTGCGTGTTTGCAGGCTCGGCTCCGGATAGCGGTAATGAAATATGTTCCTCTTAGGTTGCGGAGGAGTTCGCGGTGCCCTAATGTCTCCCACCGAAAAGAAAGAGGGTGACTGTGGCGGCAGCGCCAGGCTTTTTCTCCTTCCTCTTTCCCCTCCTCGGGGGGGAGTCATTGTGCACACCTCAGATATGAAGCCCATTTGAATGCAAAAAACTCACTCGCCAAAATTAGCCTGTCATTCAGCGTGGATTCAGCGTCATAAATCCTGGCCGCGCGGCTCGGGAGCGAATCCACAAACAATGCATAGACTGTCCCTGCACGTGGATGTACGGGAAACAACATGAGCGATAGTCCGCTTTAACAGAGTCTGCATAATGGAGTTCATCTGCATGAAAAATATCTCGCCGAATCCCGCGCATATTTTTCATTCGAAGTTGACAGCATGTTGTTTTCGTCCCCATTCTCTCTTTTTTTTTTCGTTTTTTAATTCCTCCATGTACATTTCTGATTTCCATCCAAAGTTGTGCTGTTGACACCACTCCTCCAACTGCGGCTGAAAAATAATTAGTTTCCTCACAGCATGTAGTGATTAATATTAATGAGCGGCTGACGTACATTCTGTGTCCCTAACTACTTGTCATTTAAAAACGTGAACCCATGAGAGAGCGCTCTAAATATATCTGCTGACAGATCCACTGCGGTAATGAGCTTGAATCAAGTGTCTGTCACAGAATGCCGCCATTACTCCTGCGTGACACTTGGAGCGGCGGCTTCAAGGTGATGGATAGGTCAGAGGTGACTAATTTTAGCAATTGTTGCTGTAGGTCAGGTTTCATCATTTTTCAAAGGCACAATTTGGAAGACAAATCCAACACTAATTTGATGGGAACTAATGGAGTGTGCTGCACTTGACACCGCTGGTGTCAGAGGGCTGCTGCTCCGTTCTCACACTAACAGATAGATTCCTTGACGGGGTCGTGCTATTATTTCACCGAACCTCAGAGTGTCGCAGCATTTTTCACACATCTTCTCCCAGTTTTCATGCCTTTTATGATCTTGGTCTCCCTTTATGTTGTTATTTTTGGGGGGTGATTATCATTTTAGACTTTGTTCCACCTGTCGAGCATCTGTATGCAATATTTATTGACGCCAGTAGGTGTCGGTAGCGGCGAAATCCGGCGAAATTCAGAAGTGACCGCGGGCGCAACGCATAACCAACGTCGTCTTTAATTGTGTTAATTGTCCAGACGTTATGTCACATTAATATTGTGTCAGTGCAGTATTTTGGCGTACGTTTATGAATCGTAGCGTTGCTTAGCGTCACTGCAAAACTTCGCCTGAAGATGTGCGGTGGAAAAATCAATAAGTGGGACCAGTTGCTTCGCAAAACAGTCAATATAGCCAAGGACGTTTGGAAAAACCACTGTGACATTAAAGTAGAAATTTTGAGCGGGAGTTGCAGCGGTGACCTTTCACACAGAAAATCAATGTTGTAAAACCATGTCTTGTTTCTGTATCTGCTTGTGGAGGCTGGTAACATTTCGGCACTGTAGTTTTTAGGGAAAACATGAACAACACAATCGCATTGATTGCTTCACATAGAAGAATTGATATTAAAAGGGTTGATTGGTGCATCTGAGCAAAAGGAAATAGGAGGGAATTTGCTTTGGAATCACGTTTCTCGATGCGAGCTTGAAGGACTGGTGACCCGTCAAAAATCTGTGGCGAATAATAATAAAAAGTGAGGATGACAATAGCAGCAATCACTCCAATTATTTAGCAACATCTCTCCACATATGTGCCAGAGCATCTGATTACCCCTGTGTCTGCTCTGCAGGCTTTGTTAGATTTTCTCCTCAACGACCTCAAGTTCTGACAAAAGGACATTTTGGAGAGTGGTTTGCAGTGCATTTGGCAGTAACAAGAAATAGACTTTGGTTCTCAGCGTATTTCTTTGGGGGGGGGGCTCAATATATGATTGTCATAAGGATTAAAACCGATTAATTCACATCAACAAAAGCTTTTTTCTCAATTGTCTTACAAAGAGAAAACACAGCTGACATAAGAATACTACGAAAAAAGGTGTCTAGAAATACGATCTTGAGGGATTTTTCTCTGAATCTTTCTTGTCATTCAGCTCCGTTAGTGTAAGTTCCAAAGCATTTTCAACTCAAATTCAAGGCCTTTATTCTTAGCCTCAGTGTGACAGATTCTATCTTCGGCAGTTTGGCAAAAACAGGCCCTAACAGCACTTCTTCATTAATTGGTGTGAGCGATAGACAGTTCTTTTTCTTTGGGGTTTCTTTTTTACCTCCTTTTTCGCTCACCACAAGCAGCACCTCCCACACTAGACAGATGTGATGTGAGCCTCGGTGTTGTCCAGTTAGCCTGCAGAAAGTACATGAAAAAGGAGCTTTCACACCTCCTTATCGGGAACAGAATCACTCTCCTCTAACGCGTCTGCAACGCTCCCTCACCTGTTTCATCCCTTGGATTTTCAGCTCCACTCCAACATGGACAAAGGTGACGGGACGGTGAAGTACGTGCTGACGGGGGACGGCGCCGGCACCCTGTTCCTGATCGACGAGAAGTCCGGGGACATCCACGCCACCAAGAGGCTGGACCGGGAGGAGAAGGCCATGTACACGCTGCACGCCAAGGTGCTGGATCGGAGGACCAACAGCGAGCTGGAGCCCGACACGGAATTTAACATCAAGATCCACGACATCAACGATAACGCACCCAAATTTGATAAAGACACATACTTTGCCAGCGTCCCCGAGATGTCAGAAGTCGGTAAGTGGCGCCATTTAGTTTGTTTTTCTGATGTTTTTAACATATACAATGAAAGCAATTGATGTGGTCGTTTTTGTCCAGTAGTTTTGAAATTCTTTACAATTATTTACTTGGATTATTTATAAATAATGGAAACACCTTTGAGTTGTGTCCAGTAATCAAAAGGATCATTATTAAGGATAAAATGAGGTACAAAATAGAGAAAAGGCAGCCCTGAGCGCTGCTCAACAGCCATAATGGAATAATGGAACATTATATTCAGCTGAGCTCATTGGGCATTCATAACAAGTAATGCAATTTTCCATTTTTAATAGGCAGTAGAAATATTGTATGTTTAGATTGTCGCAGTCTTTCCAATTAGGGATTTGCTTCATTGCACTTAACTTCATTCTATTCAAATAGTATAAATAAACCAAACGGTGTGAATAAAAACAAAGTTTATGAAAAAATAATGCGTGCGGCTTGAAATCAATTCTCAATTAGTACACGCAAGCCTTCAGAGGTCAATCAAAACCCAATTGTCTGTATGATAAATAACAACAGCTATTTGGAATTCATCACTGCTACTTCTCAGTGTTAAGAACTGGCGGGAATAAAAGGTGGGTCAGGGTCGGCGCTGCTTATCTGTGGACTAATAAACTGCCTTATATGTTCGGACCAAACACACTGGTTCATCAAGTCGGCCAGCCATGAAAAATCAGCCCCTTTTATGCTATCAGTTCTGGGACTAAGTGGGACAGATGTTCAAGGGTTCATTAGTATGCATGGAGACCGTCGGACCCAAACAGGACACGGCAGAGGTCTCTCGAATGCCAAGGACAGTGTTTGCAAAGTGGCTTTAGCGAAACACTCGGGTGGGTGAGGGGGGGGGGGACGTGGAGGAGCCTCCGGTGACAGCGTATCAGAGGGGAAAGTGAGGTCTTGCTAAGCACACGCGCTATACATACAAACACCTCCAGCTCTGACAACAGAGGTCAGAGAAATACATCAAGTGTGCATGTACCTGGCACGGGCGGCGCTCAGTGCACCAGCTTAGAGAGGAGAAGCTAGAAGAAGCACCACAAAGGATCAAATCAAATCACAGATAATCAGATTGTGTTTGTATGAGGCCCAACAATTCAGTCGTAATCGCATTTAGTTTGTTACGTAAGAACCAGGTCAGATTGACTGATGTTAGAAAGCAGTTGGTGAAAAGGAAGTGAGTGAGTTTAGGTGAATAATTATTATTTTCTAAGTCAAGTGGATTGTTGGTGGATTAAGGCGATGCTAAGGTGTTTTTTCAAATTCTCTTCTTAAAGCTGCTTCAAAGAAGAGCATGTAACATATTCAGCTCGTGCATTCGGGATGAGTCTACATATACATGACCGCATTAATCGTATTATCCTTCCAGCTCCGCCCCTTTTCGAGGAAGGAGTGGATTTCTGGTCAGTAGTTGGAATTTCCATTAAGCTCACGCCAAACACTCTTCCCGATATCTGTTCTTCTCCTGCATAAAAGTCCCGGTGCAGTCGGAACGCATCGTATATTCACACCCACAGGAGACAAACTCGCCGAACACATGACAAATGAACTAAAGAATACGAATTGAAAAACTCAGCAAAGAGCCAAACAAACTGTGTGGGAGTTAAACAGGTGGGGGGACCAGAGATGCTTCCTGAGCCGCCCCTGAAGGACCTCTTCCTGGGAACCAAGGCCTCTATTAGAGGTTCCTCCGAGCGGCCGGGCGTGACTCGCTGCAAATGAGCCCGACTGGACACCTTTAACCGCAACAAGTGCAGCTGAAAAACCAACGTAAGGAAGGGACAGAGGTGGCTGCTGGCTCCACTGTCCTCTTTGCTTGCAAATCAAAAAGACTCCGATGGGAAAAGCAGAGCGGGACGAAGCAAAACAAGACGGAAAGAGACGTTGGAGCAGAGAATTTCCCCCTGCGGACAAATAAATATTCTGCTAAAACCTCAACAAAGCTGAACATTTCAGCCTAATTGCTATTTAAACGTGAGCCGAACCACAGCGCCGCCGTGGTAATCACTTTCACTTAGGCTAATAATATGTTACTGACTGATTTTTGTCAGACACCCCTAACTTTGTGTTCAGTTTTTTTTGTTCCTCCAGGGATTTTATGTGATTTTCTCTGGGTTCCTGTTGTGCGACACTAAAATTAGGGATTAGTCACCGGCTGCCAGTAAAACAGCAGAAATGTGAGGGCACCTTTGTGTTAAGTGTGACTAAAGGCAAGTGGGAGGAAAAAACACACACACACACACACACACTGTGCGCCTCACACGAGTGGGGGAATAAAGAAAAAGCATGTTGAGTCGGGGACCTGATAGCGTCTTCCTCGCGTGCTCTCTTCGCAGGCACGTCGGTTGCCACTGTTACTGCCTCCGACGCCGATGATCAAACGTACGGGAACAGCGCCAAGCTGGTGTACAGCATCCTGCAGGGACAGCCCTATTTCTCCGTGGACTCGGAAAACGGTAAGAGCGCCTCTTCTGGGGACGCGGCTCCTCCGTGAGCGGATAAACAGATCTCACCGGGAGGCCCGAGAACAAACAGGGCTTCTTGCAAGTTCTTCCCTGCTGCTAATCTCATGAAAACTTATTCCTCCAAACAGCAAATCCTTATTGCAGCGCCGAGATTCTGTTAGATGTTTAATAGTCGGATGATAAATGGTCGCACATTGCCGTCCTCTTTACTTCGGAGGCCGTGCAGACGTTCACCTGAGTCATTAATAGTGAAAAAGCCCTTAAAGCCATTACTCACATAACTCATTTGCAGTCGACATTGAGAGTTTTTTGAATTCTAAACCTGAATTTTTGATGCAGGATACATATGAGTAAGACGTATGTGCAGTAGAATATATGCACAGTGTTATACAGTAACAGGGCTGTTCCATACTGTCCTTCGGATACTCATTGTTGAGTTTTTTTAATGCTAACATGCCAAAAATCCTGGTTTGAGATTGATTAGATACAGTCCAAAGTACTCGCATCTGATTCGACGAGGCCCGGTGACCTTGACGCACAAAAAACTTGGTGATTAATTGGAGTTAGAGGTCCCCTGTATTTGTGTTTGAAGGCACAACTGCTGCTGCAAAAAATATGATGAATATGAATATATATGCAGTAACTTGCATGCGGTGCAGGTTTGTGAAGAAAATATCATCGCTTCAAATGACAAACCAGCGTGTGCCGAGGACTCGGCTGTGCCTCCAGTGTGCTGTCAATCTCCATCAAACACACTGGCGCTTGCGCGGGGCGGGGGGGCAGCGGGTCCTCATGTGCCCCTGGCCGTCAATAATCTGCATTACTGCGCTAGAATATAACCTACATCTATCTCCTTTCATCCAATACACTGCAATTTATAATGCATTATAGCGAGCCATAATTTATAATTACGGCCCGGCCTAATAGCTTCAATCATCAATTTGTGATTGTGGCTTTTGGTCAGTGGGCGCTTTTACTGCTGAGTGCTGCTGCACGCCGGAAAAACTCCTTTCTTTGGTGGAAGCAGACGGCAGGAAACTGGTGTTTTTGTGCAGATCTTTGGATGAGGCAAAGGCGGAGTGATACTTTGTACTGAGGATTTTCACACACACATCATCTATGATGTTTTAATCTCGTATATAGGTGGGTCTGAGGGTCTGTAGTTTTTGTATCCAGATCTAGAGAAAAAAAACATTTCTATGATTTTACTCCATCCTTTGAATGCAGACGAGTGGTGACATTTGCACAACTGATTGCTTTCTATTCGCATGATTAATATTGAATGAAAAAAAGAAGTATCAAATGAAGCACTCAATTGGTATCGGTATCGGTACTGATATAGACAATTTGTAAATAATACCCAGCCCCTTTTTTTTGGTGTTAATTCTTTCATGTTGATCCACACTTTTTTCCGGTTTTACACCGTAAAAAAACGCTCACTTTTCACACCATCCAATCAAATCCCTCCCTGCTGTATATTAGATGCAAAGACGTCAACCTAAGACCTTCTCATTCAGCTCTTCTCTGAATAGAAGACAGTGGCTGAACGATTGTCCTCTCCTCAGGCACCATAAAGACGGCGCTGCCCGGCATGGACCGGGAGCTCAAGGAGAACTACAAGGTGGTGATCCAGGCCAAAGACATGGCCGGGCAGATGGGCGGGCTTTCAGGGACCACCACCGTCAGCATCAGGCTGTCTGACGTCAACGACAGCCCGCCGCGCTTCGCCAACCGTAAGAAGATGAGCTCCTTGTAGATGATTGTTTTTTTGTGGCGCGACAGCACGGTCAAATAATTTCTTGTCAGATTCCTTCCGAGTGACGGCTCTGGAGTCGACGGAGATCAGAGGCGCCATCGGCCGCATCAAAGCAGACGACCCGGACGTGGGACGCAACGCCGAGATGGAGTACAGCATCGTCGGCGGCCACGACACGTTCGACATCATCACGGACCAAACCACGCAGGAGGGAGTCATCATCATCAAGAAGGTGCCGCGGCGTCTGTTTCCACGCAACGCGCTCGCCTTTGATGTCTACAAACACTTCAAAGGGCAGAAAACAAGCCTTTTCACGTTGATTGGCGATGACAGTGAAACGCCTCCCGTGACGTGTTTTCATAGCGCAGACAGACGCGCCGTCTCCCAGAAACATGTCAGACTCAACCTTGAAAGTAATTAAAAATGAAGAGAACAAAAAGTCATCGTCATCGCCAAACAATTTGTTTTCAGAATTGGGCGAGACAAAGGGGAGCCTTGCGCACATTTTCTTCTTCTGTTTCCATTTTCGGAGGTTATTTTGGCCTCCTGCAATACGCATTGTAAGAGGTGCTCCAAGAAGTTGCAGAAAAGAACAAAGTAGCTCCAGAAAATAACAAAGACTAATCTGGTTTTATTCAAATATGTGATATATTTTTGTTTATTCATTCTACATTGCTGAGTGATAGTGCACTATAAATAAATAAATATATATATATATATATAAATATATAATAAATGCACATAGCTTGCGGATTTACTGAAATAGGAACTCAGTGCGAAGTCTTTTTGCTTTAAAACTGGAGACAAAAGAAATTTATCTGGAACCAGATTAATGTATCTTCAGCGTTTAAAAAGAGCTGGTTTAAGGTCGAACCCAAATTTGAGCTTTTAAGCTGCGAGATCACTGTCTCCCACATCGACATGCACAACGTTTAACTTCAATGCCGAGGCAGAACCGTTTGCGTTTTTCGGATTAGAAGCAACTCACTGATAACGTGTACTTGCACAAGAAAGGATATATGACGGAATTTACTTTTGAACTGCAGTGTAAAATCAGATACCCTAAGCCTTTGAAATGAGTCTGTATAAAACAGTCTCTTTGCAAGGAAAATCTTTTTTTACTTTTCCCCAAAGATCCCGCAGATCAGTATTCCTCGCCTGGATTTGTAACGTACAATTTGGAGTATGAATATAGATAAAGGCAGACAAATGGAATACAATGAATCAAAAATCCTGAAGGCGACTGTTTTTTTTTTTTGGTGGTTTAATGGAAAAGTACAGCCTCTCGTGCCTCTTTCATCTGCAGCCGCTGGATTATGAGACCACGCGGGACTTCGAGTTCAGGGTGGAGGTGAAGAACACGTACTTGGACGCGCGCTTCATCCACGGCCTGCAGTTCAAGGACTACGCCACGGTGAAGGTGACGGTGGAGGACGTGGACGAGCCGCCCGTCTTCACCCGCAACCCCTACATCATCGAGGTGCACGAGGACACGGCGGCCGGCAGCTTTGTGGGCGTGGTCTTGGCGCGCGACCCCGACGCCAACGCCGACACCAAGCCGGTCAAGTACGCCGACAACATTCCCTTCACCCTCACCCACCTCCCGCAAACTTAGCAGGAAGAAATCAATGGCTTAAGTGGGTGTAATCCTTTATTCTCTAACCAAAGTCATTGTTCTGCATTTAATTATACGACTTTAGAATCAATAGCGGAACAAGCAACACATGGGAGCGACACAAAGTCTCCTCTTATCACTTTTTCAGCCTCGTGAATGAAAATGTGCCCGTTTGGCTCAATCTAATCCATCAGCCCGAGCCGGGCGCCGAGTGGGGAGGAGATGGATATTATTGGCGGGTCCGTCCTTTTGATTTCCCCCGTGCACGGCGGCGGCGGCGGCGGCGGCGGCGGCGGCGGCGGCTCTGTGAAGCCCAAACAGACGCTGTTTATTTCCCAGAATTATGTAAGCCCTCTGTGGCTCCGCGCAAAGTCAAAGTGAAACAGCCTAATTTGCTGTATCGATTCACGACGGCCCGCCGCCATCCACACATATGACGCCCGCCCGGCTGTGACACGTGGCGCCGCCGCTCTCTGCCCGCGCCACCTGGCGCGCTCAAATTTCAACGGGGATATGAGAGTCGACGGTGACAAACGAGCGGGCCGCGCGTGTTTCTACAGCGAGCGGGGAAGGACCGCAGCCCCGGCGCGGCTCGGCGGCTGCTTCGCCGTCCTGCCAGGTTTGATGACAATATTTTTGTTCTGTCTGTTTTTGCAGATACTCCATCGACCGGCACACGGACCTCGAGAGGCTGTTCAACATCGACTCTGTGAACGGAACCATCACAACCCTGAAAGCGCTGGACAGGGAGATGTCCAAATGGCACAACATCTCTGTGGTGGCCACGGAAATCAGTAATTACTCTCTGTTTGGCTATTTGGCAGCTTTTCATGTATGGGGGGGCAGGGGGGGGGGGCGGGGAGGGCGGGGGGGGGGCACCAAAGCTCTCCCAGAATTTATCAATATATCCCAGTACTTCAATCATGATTTTGTTGCACCACCAACTACAGAGAACATTCCTTCAAATCACTGCACAGCACTGCCTCGGGAAACATGTTGAGCAGCGCAGCTTAATACTGAGCTTCAACATAAATATACATTTGCATGATGAATGTGCCAAAATATCACAGCAGCCCCCGTGACTTCTAATGTTCGCATGAAACGGAGGCTTTTTCCTTTTCTTTTCTTCTTGAACGGCTGCGATCTCTGCTGAGCTCCCTCTCTGTCGTAGATAACCCCCGTCAGACCACGCGAGTGCCCGTGTTCATCAAGGTGCTGGACGTGAATGACAACGCCCCGGAGTTCGCCATGTCCTACGACACATTTGTCTGCGAGAACGTCAGAGCGGGACAGGTACTTAACGTGATTTATACGCTTTGAAACCTCCTCGTCGGGATGCTAATGTATTCAGCCTCATTAATATCTGTCGATTCGCCCGCGATGCTAAATGTCTTTGTGACGAGCGCCGTTGTTTGCCGGGTGATTCTGTTTTATTGTTTCTAAGGAGAGATATCGCTGCAAAGCAAACATAAGTGCAGAGAATCAACATTTAAGGGCCGAGCGCCAGACATCGCTTGGCGCTCACCCACACCGACGGAGGCGCTCGGCCTCCGCACACACACACACACACGCTCACACGCTCACACACACGTGCAGTTCTGAGAGACAGCAAATCCCTTAATTAGCCAAACACTCAGCACTAATTGCCAATCAGTCTGGTTTGTATTTGATTGGCCTCCGTTTAATTTCTCTCTCTGTCTGCCTTTAACAACAACGAGCTTAACCTTTCGCTGCGAGGCGATCACGCACTCGTTGAAATCTGACAGTGTAACGCGCTCCGAGGAGCTCCTAATTGTTTCTTTTGTCTTTGTTTTTCTCGTTCGCAGCTGATTCAGACCATAAGCGCCGTCGACACGGACGAGCCGCTCGTCGGACACAAGTTTGTCTTCACTATCAGCGCCAGCAACCCCAACTTCACCATCGTGGACAAAGAAGGTGGGATTCGATGCGCCTCGGTTACCCGCCAAATACAAACAAGAGCTGCTGTTTTGTTGCTCGGGGATGTTTCTCGCTGCTCTGACTCGAGTGCGAGTGGCTCAGTGGTCGGCCAAAGGGTTGCTCAGCCTGCAGCCCGAGCTCTGCCTGCGCGAGAGGAGCCGGCCCAGTGGTTTTGTAGTGTGCAGCTTCTATGATGTTTATATCTGTGCTCCAGAATAGCCGGGCAGGATGCGGCTCAAAGTCGACTGAAAAACGCAACTTTAAAAGCTTTCTTTTTTTTTCTTCCTCTGAACATTCAGAAAGAAATCATGAAAACCATACATTGCTTT
>CAESWR010000885.1:602413-621725 GCA_903171835.1 Mullus surmuletus
GCCACTCAAAGCCCCCCTCCCCCCCCCCATCTATTCTGCATTCAGCTTCACATTGAAGCGAGAAGCCAGGCGATCTCAGATGCTTCTGCACGAACGAGGCATTTGAGATTTTTCCATTCTTGTTTTGTTCAAATTTTCATCGTGTTTAATTTTGCATAATGAGTGTGATTAAATATAAAAAATGTGGCAGCGCTGCGTCTCCAGCCTTTTGTTGCTCTCCTGCATTATTACCGCTTTGGCTTGGATTTCTGGAGACGGGTTGAGGAGGGGGGGGCGGCAATGTCAGGGAGCGCGATCCCATATGCCGCCGCCGTCGCTCACCGGCTCGCCCTCTCTGTCCGCGCAGATAACACCGCCAACATTCTGACGCGGCGGGCCGGCTTCAGCCGCCGCGAGATGAGCATGTACTTCCTGCCGGTGGTGATCTCGGACAACGACTACCCCATCCAGAGCAGCACCAGCACGCTCATCGTGCGCGTGTGTGCCTGCGACAGCCGCGGCAACATGCAGTCATGCAACCCGGAGGTGCTGCCCTTCTCAGATGGCCTCACCACCGGAGCGTTGGTGGCCATCCTGCTCTGCGTTATCATTCTCCTCAGTGAGTCCCCGACACACACACACACACACACTCACACACACTCACCCCGGCGTGCGAGCATTTGTATGGATGAGCACGTGTGTTTGAACTTATCAGGCGTCTGCTGTTTGTGGCTTTGCTCGGGCTCGGTGGCCACTGGCTGTTAGAGCTCCTCCATGAATAGCAATTATACAGAGTTGGCCACGGACGCAGCAGCTCGCCGTTGGATTAAAAAAAAAAGAAGAAGAAGAAGAAAAAAAAAAAGACAGTCTTTATTATGCTGAACTGTTTTGACGTCCATGACTAACCTTTTTCGGCTGAATCCAGATAAGGCCGAGCTAGCGATCGGTGCTCATCACGGCTGCATTTATTTTGCATGAATGAATCAAATGAAATAAGTTTGTCCACAGAGCAAGATGACTAATGGACGACAAAATCTCAAATACAGGTTAGGTTCGAGAAAGGATGCTTTAAAAAACACATATGCCTCCAGACTCACTTTAGCATCTAGTGGGACAGTCGAGAAATGAAAAGAAGGGTTTTCTGGGTTCTGACATCCTGGCATTATACATATCCTGGTTTCGGAGGAACATTGGATATTATTCTGGCGAGTCGACGGAGTATTAACATAATCCACCATTATTATTCCTTATTCCAGGAGCGTTTCATGCTTGGCTTAAACCACAAATCAGTTCTTCGAGTCCAGTCAGAAAAAAATGTTATCTATCCAGTCAAAACACTGAATTTATGTAGAGAAAAATCCACTGGCTCCGGCTCAGGCTTTAAGAATCTGAACCCACCACAGTTCCAATTCAACGACTTTCAATGCCGTCATAAATATATATATAAACATATTTATTTCCAGTCCTGCTTTGTGTCGAACACGCTCAAGCACAAAAATTCCTGTGACAGCACATTTGTCAAAACAGAGATTTACCTGACCTTGAATTCACATCCAAGACAGCGTATATGTGCAAACACTACGGGAGCAACCATCCAATAATGACCTCCGCCGCCGCCGCTGCCGTGGCTCCTCCCGACTCCATCTGTCCTACAAGCACCTCAGGCCTGCAGTCCGGCGGCCGGCCAGAGTCTTTAGTGTCCACGGGATGCAGATGCAATGTAGGTTGTTGGTAAATTTGTCTGTGGTCTCGACACCAATTTGACACTCGTTGCTGCAGTACGCTGGTGTTTATTAAAGGAAACGTGGAAAATATATCTGTGATTATCTGATGAATCATTGCAGACATCCAACGTTTATAGAATGTGAGGGAACCGACCATGAGAGAGAAATTGGTGTAAATCCAAATTGTGCCATGTTTTTATTTCGTCTAAAATATTATGCGACTAAAATTACAAGTGTCTGATAACAAACAAACAATTAATAGTGCAGTAAAACACTTTGTTCCAATTGTTGGCTGGGATTTTTTATTGCTATTGGGGCGGTTGTACCAAAATACATCACAATGACAAAAGTCTGGGTTGTGCGTTTACAGACACACTCCCAGTTCATGTGGACCAAGCCGACCAGTGCCCAGCGAGCTAACAATTAACTAGCCTCGACTAACTGTTCGTCAAAGTCTGTCCACTCAAAGTTCAAAGTTCTCCTTTCTGCAAGAGACCCTTAAAGAGACAGAGCGTTTCATCACCGAGCGAAATCCTCTCTGTTCCGAACAAGAACCAGATGCTACATGGCGCCCAGCAGATCTGTCATCCATCATTTACGCTAACAACCGCCGCCATTATTTCCTCTGATCCCTCGTGTTTGTCAGTCAGGACGTGTCGGGCGCAGAATGAAAGCCCGCTGCACGCCATCATCTCCGCCGCTGCCCGCGCTCTCAGCCGCACTCATTGGTCGAATTAATACGAGATGCGTGCTCCCGGTAAAGTAGGTCACCCGGCTGACAGTCCAAAGCAACGCTTTTTGTGATCTGACGCGCCGCGTAACAGCATAAGAGGCACAACACGGAGCTTTCATTTCTGCTGTCAAGGAGGTGATGCGGTCGGGGTGTTTGTGCGTCTGTCAGCAGCATCGGAGGGCGAATGGAAAAAAAGTTCTGGACAGATTTGAATGAAAACGTTAGAGGGGCTTTTCGTCTCAGCCCCGGAGAGGAAATCATTCAACTTTATGAGTAATCGGCATCTTGATGTGGATTTTAATTTTTTTCCCAACAATTCTTCATTATTGTGAGGCCATAAAAAGCTATTTTGGAGTCCATTCACATCACAAAAAATGTCAACTGTGATTTCCATTGCATTAGCTCGCTTGGCCTCCGAAAGGGAACTTCTCTTTCATGCAGGAGACACAAGGTACAAACTCTGGGTCCCTTGTTTGGGAATCATTTAAAGATGTTCAATACCCTTAAAACGATACTGATACCAGTTCTTCATTTGATGCTTTGTGTTACTTCAGTCAATATTAGTCATGCGAATAGAAAGCAATCAATTGTGCAAATGTCACCACTCCTCCCCATCCAAAAGATACATTTTGAAAGTGCTGAAATTACGCTCGCGGTGATTGGCTGCGATTAAAACCATAAAAACAGTCTTTTTTAGATCTGGGTACAAAAACAATCCATTGCAGGTATCATTTGACAAGCCGAGTTTCGATACTACTTGGTTGTTTTAGTCGGTATCCGAAAAGCATCGGCTACTGACACCCAGCCCTACTTCTTCGTGACCATGGGATGGTCACTACTTTTTGCAATGCTTTATGGGAAATTTTGTGTAGCTTATAAAGGGCATCGAATTTGATGGTTTCGGACACCACTGCAAAATGGTGTGTCTATAGGGGTTAGGGTCCGATATCGGACACAGCCCCCGGTCATGCTCCATAGCTTTTAGACGCGTAAAATTAATCCATAGATAAACAATCATTGTCTCTTTTCATGGCACATTGAAAAGTCCCGCAGCCTTGGATTCAACTGGGTATCAGTACTCGTCCCTTGCGTCCCAGCGGACGATATGATTAGAAGTTGTCGGGACACAGAAGCTCATATCTGCTGAACTTGAGCGTCCGTCCTCCCGACGCTCTCTCACATTCCGATCTTTCGTGAAAGAAGAAAACAAAACCGCCCGAACAAGTGGATTAGTATCGAACCACATCTCTTTAATCTGCTTGGTTTGATTCCAAATTTGCTGTCTGGCAGCGGACGGATCTTCCTTGGCGTATCGGGGGTTTGGGCGGGTGGTGGGGGGGACTGAAGGTTAAACTCTAACGCGCTCCTCTTGAGCAAAAATATCATGACATCTGCTCATTATCTGACACTTTTTCGCGCTCGAATGCCCCAGACAGACTGTCTCATTCACCTCTGCTCGACTCTGACAGGCAGGCGCTGAGCTGGAACAGGTCCTTCTCGTTGCAGAGAGAGAGAAACCCCCCCAACAAAAAAAAAACGTGGCGGTGTTCCATCAGAGGCGTTGGTAAAAGAGGCGTTTAAAAAGCGCCCCGCCCGTGTCGAAGGCGTTTGTAATTAACACTCGGGTGGGAGGCGAGTAGACAACGACATCACCTGCTGGGCGGCAGGTGAAGGAGCCCTCTGCGCCCGCGCCGAATTAGGAACCCAGGAATCTAAAATGTCATTGTGTAACCTTTAATTGTCTGTTCCTTGAAGGAGATGAGATGGGAAGCGTGTGCCGGCTTGTAGGGAAGAAAAAAAAAGAAGCCCTCCCGACTGTTTGGAGCGGAGAATGTGCCGTTGAAGGGAAACGGAGGCTTTTTCACTGAATCTTTAATAATAGGAGGTGAACGCCCGAGGCAGTGTTGGGGATTTATCACTGGTAGCAAATGTGTCTCCCCTCTGCACGCCGGCTCCCCCGCGCTCTTTAATGCATGACACATGTTAGCAGCCGCACATCTTAGCTCAGCTCTCACTCTCCTATTTCCCCACTTCTTCCCCCCCTCCTTCCTCCCCCCCCACTTTGGTGCAGTGATCGTGGTTCTGTTTGCCGCCCTGAGGAGGCAGAGGAAGAAGGAGCCTCTGATCATCTCCAAAGAGGATGTCAGAGACAACGTTGTCAGCTACAACGATGAAGGGGGCGGAGAGGAGGACACTCAGGCCTTTGATATCGGCACGCTGCGCAACCCAGAGGTGATGGATGCTAACAAGCTGCGCAGGGACATCATACCCGAAATGCTGTTTCCCTTTCGGAGGACGTCGCCCATAAAGGATAACACCGACGTCAGAGACTTCATCAACGGGCGGCTGCAGGAGAACGACTCGGACCCCACGGCGCCCCCCTACGACTCCCTGGCCACGTACGCGTACGAGGGCAGCGGGTCGCTGGCGGAGTCCCTCAGCTCGCTGGAGTCGGCCGCCACCGAGGGGGACCAGGATTTCGATTACCTCGGCAACTGGGGACCACAGTTCAAGAAACTGGCGGAAATGTACATAGGGAAGAGCCCGGATAGAGAGACCTAGGCCGAGCCCTGTCTCAGTTTTTTTTAAAAAACCTTTTTTTTTTCTCTGTCTGTTTACCTAGCTAGCTAGCTAGCCAGTCTGCCTATTGTCTAGCTAGCTACCTAGACAGCTAGTTGACTGTCCGTATCTATCAAGCTATCTATCTGTTTTATCTGTCTAGTTCACTGGCTAGTGCGCTAGTTGACTAGTTGTCAGTTTGATTCTCTGCGCGCCGCCAGCCGCGCAGGCCGCAGAAGTTCCTGCCGAAGTGGAAACTTGAACTGAATTCTGTCATTAATGGAGACGCAGTATCATTATCAAAGTTTTACTGTTTTTTGGTCATAATAAGTAAAGATGCCTTTGAATTTTAGGACTTTTTTTGTGAAAAATGCTGTGGAAATGTGTTTTGTAATTGAGCAGAGAGATAGTAGTATTGTATACTATCGATGTTAAATGGCACTGGGTAGCGGTCGGGGAGGAGTCGAGAGGCTTTTCCAGCCCGCTCCATTAAATACTGTACAAAGTGTTTTTAACGATGGACATCCTATATACTATTTGCTATCTTCGTCGGACGAGCAATGTTCATGTGAATGGTTGGTGCAGTTTATTTGTCAAACTGAAGTTCATCTCATCATCTAAGTGTACAATGTAATGAAAAGTGTATGTTGTAGGAAAAACTGTCATACACTGAATTCATGTTGTTTGAATGCCGAGTCATATTGTTTTATATTTATATTTTTATACTTATTTTCTTAATAAAATGGCGTTAAAAAATGAAAAAACTGCAACATTTTCAATCCATATGTTTGTCACCTGCAGGGTCTGGAAAAAAAGCACTTGATTCTCGCTCTCGGAATGAGCATTCAGCAGTAAACCCTGACCTCAGAGACCGAGCCCATCCTCCGGCTGTCGAGCGAGCGGAGCCGTGGAGGTGCTGTGTGAATCAGAGCCAGTCGTGGCTTTGACAGATGGAAACGGCGTTGAGGTTGAACGTGTCTAATATTAGCGTGTAACACCCGCTCATTACCCGCTCGGCTCGAGAAGAAAAAAAAAGAAAAAGAAAAAGCCGTCTGTGCTCCGAGGAGTGTTGGAGGCTCAGGTAAAAGTCTGGCGTGGTTTCTGTGAAGCTTCTGAGGCGTCTCCAGCATCAACACGTTTTATTCTGTGAACAGGATTCACATCAGTGGAATTAAAGGAGGTGTCTGATTTGGGGTTTGAAAGTTTTGTGTGTTTTTTAAGAGACTGAGTTCTGCTTATTGCTGCTGCTGCTGCTGCTGCTCTCAACACAAATAAGAAAACACAAGCTGACCAGCAAAGGTGCTTTTGAGGAAACATTCCGCGTCACGGTTCCACAAACTACAGCTGTTTATCCAAACTACGTGGTTAATTGTGGCTTTGGTGCGCAGATCAGATTTAACACAGTATGTGCTGATTGCTGGACAGCTGTGGGGACGACAATACCTCAAATCAGTGCCCTTTTCATGTCGCCAGAGTCCATTTTTGTATTTTAGCAGCTGCCGGCATCGGCGCGGCCGCATCGCATGTTGTCACTAATTTGCAGTCTGTGACGAAATTACACTTTTTATAATCAAATATGTTCTCTTTGGCTAAGCTGTGTGATGGTATTGCAAGATTCTGTGTGTTTTTAAAGCTTAATTGTCAAACTGTCCTGAGTGAAAATAATACTCGAAAAAAAAAGTTTACTAATATAAGAATATATAATGCGTAAATAATATTATCATCTGGAAAAAATTACGACAAATGCACTGATGACTACAAACACTGCATTCGATATGAGAGGGTTGAAAGAAAGAATTAAAAAGAAAGTTATTGACTTGGGAGTGGAAGGACCATGACAGTAAAAAGACCAAACAAAAACAAAACAATTGCATTATATTTTGTGTGTGTGTGTGTGTGTGTGTGCAGGGGAGCAGCGTCTGCTTCTTTTCATGGTGTAATTATGTCGGATGTAAGACACAGCATGAAAAGCTGGACCTTAATTCTCTTTTGGAGGAAAACAACAACACTCAGGTCTCTTAAATTCAGACTCCATCCTCGGCTGCGGAACAATAAGTATCGACCGGCCTGCTTTCCAGGGATGGCGTCTGATAGGGACATCAATTCCCTCCATCGGTCCGATTGTTAATCAATTGCGGGCATTGACTTCTGATTGATTTTATGTTGGGAGAATGCACAGTAGCATAACTAAAGCGTCTGTCAGAATAAATAAAGAACGAGAACAGCTGCGGCCGTAAAGTGGCTTCACCTAACCAGACCCCCGTAATGGAATTGAGTGCTGCTCATAAAGCCAACATTATTTGTGACGACCGGCTTCCTCTCGCTACCAAATTGTGTTTTCGAGTGAACAAAGAACACGCAGAATACCAAGACAATGTTGTCCCGCGTGCTTGTCTTTGTTCGCTTTCGCAGGTCTTTCTTCCCGACTGTGGCTCGCGGGCCGGCGGCCATCTTGGGAAGCTGTTTGTGCAGTTTGTGGCAGCAGCAGCTTCCTCCTTCTCTCATCGATGCAACATTTTGTGTGTCGTGTTTGCGTTTGTAGTCCGTCACCACGTTCTGTCCACAAGCTCACCGTGCACAACCAATAACAAACCTCCATCTTTGATCAGCTGTGAATAGTTCGGCCTGTAACGATAACATTGATAACGATAGCGTCAATAACACATTCTGCCGGACGATACATTGTCCCACAAATTATTGCTGATAAACAATATTATAGTCAACATTATTATTATTATGAGATAATTATAATAATTTAACTAATGTCATGATAATATGGGATAATAAAGCAAGTACACTCTTTAAAAAGTAATTTTTCAAGCATATTTAATAGTCTACTATGGAACTATGGAACACGGCGATATATTGAGGCCGGCAATATTAGCGTGTTTGTAGTCATTTATCATGCGATTAATTGATTTATTGATTATTGTGACAGGCCTAGTGAATGGCAGCCGAGCAGCTTTATGTATCTCAAGTTAACTTGACTTTATTTATTAAGCACTTTCAAAATAACCACTGTACATAAACAAGCACAAAAGACCATACAAACTATAACAAATAGTAAAATGGAGCAAAGTCTCATGCTGGGTCAAAAGCGAAGGAATGAAAATGTTTTTTTTTAATTAGTTTGTTCGATTAGAAAAAGGCAGATGGTTCCGTGATCGGCTAATAATGGCAAAAAAAAGAAAAAAAAGGCTTTCATCTTGATAAGAGGTTTACATCACATTAAATTATATATAAGATTATATAAATGAAAGAAGCTGTGCAGGGATGTCCGGCGAGAAGTCATTAATTTCCCATCACATCTGCTGCAGATGTGCACCACAGCGGCGCATTGTGAAGGCTGCGGCTCCTCCTCCTCCTCCTCCTCCTCCTCCTCCTCCTCCTCCTCGCCCTCCTCGCCCGGCCCAACGTGGCGGCGTGATTAGCTCTTAAGCAGAAAACACCACGTTTGATGTAAGAGCGGCATTTGCATGTCACATGGAATAAAACATGGCAGATAATCCCACAAAGACGGTTTCCTCTCTCGGACGCTTCCGTGTTTCCTCTCCCTGCTTTGGGAGAGGGGCATCTTTGCGACTCAAAGAGCAGCAGCCCGTCTCCATCTCGCTCTCCACCCCCGATAGTCTGCGCACAGCTGCTCGGAGATTATAACCGGCGGGGCTGCAGACGGCAGGTTGGTGCCATAACTTCAACACTTTTTTTTTCCCCCGCCCGCTCATCCGCCCCGCAGCCAGATAAGAAACAAGCCTCTTGTCACGCTCGGTGATGTATGATTTCTCTTTGTTTTGTTTATTCGCTTTAAATGGCAGCGCCGTGTTTCCGAGAAGACTAAAATATGCAAAGTACGTCTGAAATATTGGGAAGCAGATGAGATGCGACAGCGGCGGCCACCTGAGGCCCTTCCCGCCCTTCCGCTTCTTCATCTCTTGAGCCCGAGCAGTTTTAAAATAGTCCTCTCCTAACGTTTTCCACTAAACAAGTTAGAGGAGTGTACCTGGGAGGATATCGCCTCCTCCGTGTTGCCAGAATATCAAGTTAATGTGACTGGAATGCGGCTGCAAAGGCGTTATTTTTAACAGCTATTGATTACGCATCTGTCCATTTGGGCTGCTCATAAAGCCACAGATACCTCACTTGAGTGCGGAATTGATTTTCCCACAAAGTGACCTTTAGTAACTCAACATGTTTTTAGACTTCAGGGTGTGTTGCAAAAATAGAGCTATTCACATAGATCTCACAGCAAGCTGACGGCCGTCGTGCGGCTCTCAGTTGATTTTTTGGGGGCTTTTGCTCCCCATTCTTCTCTGTGAAACTTGGAGAACTTCTGCGCCGGAGCTCCGTTTCTTCCTGGCGACAGACGGTTGACGAGGCAGACAGGTCGCAGCGTGGTCCGGCGGCGGCGGGGGGGGCGGCTCGGCGGGGGGGCGGCTCGGCGAGAGGGCGCGGCGCTGCGAAGCTTAGCTGAATCCCACCGTTTTGCCATGTGGTGACACACATTTGCCTCGCTCACCTTCGTTTACCTTCCTGGTAGGAACGCCTGACAGAACACGAGCATGTGTGTGTGTTGTGAGGTACCTAAGGTGACCAGATGTCCCCCGATTTCTGGGGACAGTCCCCGATCTGGGTGACCTGTCCCTGCTTAAAGCTGTCCCTGAGAATGTCTCCGATTTCAGAGTTTTATGTTTGAAAGGAAAAAAAGTTGCCCGTGGACAGCATTCATTACGGTAGCTGGGTCGAAAGCAGCAAGCGTGAGGGAGCATGTTGCGCTCAGACCACAACAACAGTTATTACGGTAGCCGGGTAGGAAGCGTGAGTCAACATCTGGCGCGCAGACAACACTTATTACGGTAGGCGGGTAGGAAGCAGAAAGCGTGTGGAAACATGTTGCGCACAGACAACACTTACTGTGGTACCTGCTGGGTAGGAAACAGAAAGCGTGAGGGAGCACTAGATCAGTTATTACGGTAGCTGGTCGAAGAAGAGCAGAGCGCTCTCGTCACAGCTAACTGTCCCCGTGTCTTTATTTCATATTGATAACTTTCAATCCAGTTTTATCTCCGAGATGGAAACGTCCCAGGATTTCAGCTCAGAAATGTGGTCACCTTGGTAGGTTAGATCAGCGTTAGCATTCTCACGTGGCTCCTGCGGCGCGTCGGGTGATGGTGAGATGTCAGAGGAGACTTCAGCCCACCGTCTTCACTGGAGGAGAGCACTGAAAAGCCAGGAGATGGAGTCGTCGTCCATATGGTGTCTCATCACCATCATCCGTCCCCCTCAAACACTCTTCATTGGGAGCATAAATGGCCATCATACTTCATTTCTGATTACAGTCAGCTACACATAGAATTCCATGACTGCAAAAATAGTCCTTCCATTATTTTTTTTTCCTTTTTCTCTTTTTTTTCGAGCGGCAGCAATTGTGGAGCCACTCTTCCAGGTTTAAAGCAATTTCAGCGCTCTACTGGCTAGCAGTTATGGACGTGGGCTGAACATTAAAAAACACAAGGCAGCTTTTTTCCCGCAGGAAAAGAAAATTACTTCTGAGCACAAAGCGAATGCATCAATGGCGTGGCATACTGCCTAGTTTGTTATAATTACAAGCAAAAGCAATTCTGAATAGGCATCTTAATGACCAAACAAATTGTTGCATATTTCAAACCCATCTGGATAATTTTCTTAGGGGAAATGTAATTGCTGTGTCGAAATCGGGGGGCCGTGGTCTTTGCCGTGGCGAGTCAACACGTCTGTTCTAATACATATAGCGCCTGAGATGACGCATTATGCCTCTTCTTCCACTGCCAATAAAGTATCATTGTGTTGATTTGAATCCAGAGCAGGTGCACATGTGGCTGAATTTACTTTCTGTCGGTCAATTTATCTTTAATGGAGCATAAAAGCTTGGTTTGGGGGGCTGCTTTTATTCCCACATGTCGTTTACGCTCCACAATGTGCTGTTTTATGATTGAAATTCCATTATTAAGAGGGAAAGCAGCACATGTTTAACACACAGTCCAACGCAAATTTCACTCCCCTTATTGAATGATGTCAGAGATTTCCATGGCAACGCTGCATCGTTTTAATTAGCATTTGGCTCCCTCTCCTGGCACGCCGAGGGCACAGCATGCAGATACTGCAACACATCAATTTCCGTCCATCGCCGCAGACGTGGAGGATTTGACGTTCCCTGTATCCTGTAACGACGCACAGACTGAACAGAGATCGCTTTGCCACAGTCAGTGGCTCCGAAGGCAGAACCTGACATGCAGCGGTTTTCATTTGTCGGGAGAATTCTCTGTCTCAGATTGTGAGAAAACGACATGTCATGGGTTTAGCCTCGCCTCCTCTGCCTTTATTTGACAAATATGCAGCATTAATCTTCTGTTTTACACCTTCATAGATGCGCACGCTGCTCTGCCTGAGATGCTTCCACAGCCTCTCATCAACAGAGGGCAGCAGAGATCTGTGGAGGAGTTGGAGGTTCTGCCGCCAACCTGCACAAATGTCAGATTTGGGTGTGTTTGAGTGTTTGTCAGCAGCAGCAGTGAGCTCAGTGCTACTTTACATTTCAACTTTCCGTCAGGCCACTTTTAATTGATGTGGCTGTAATTTTCAAGGTGAAAAGTTATAGTGGGATCCTTTAATGGTCTCATTGCAAGAGCTGAGATTTAAAATTCATAAAAGTTGAATGGCGTAAAACATTAAATCAAGTTAATTAAATAGCAAGTTTATCATCGCTGACTGGGACACGTCATATCGATGTGATGGTTATGAGAGGAGATAGAAGCCCGGACAGAGACTATTCCCTCAACATCCCCCAGTAACACAGAGAATCAGCGTTTTATCTCGGTTTTTTCCAGCTGCGGTGGGGCGGGAGGCTGTTTACGCCGCAAAGTTATCTCCTCGCGGTTGAGCTGCTGAGTAAAACGTTCGGCAGCACAGGAACCAGATATTTCTGGCTTCTGAGTTGGCGGGGAACATCGGAGTTACACTTGCCAGTGGCTGGAAAATCTAACAGATTAACGCCAAAGAAGGTGTCGCGTGTTGAGTCATCGACCTTCGCTGAGGAACTCAAATGTTGGTTTTTTTCTCCCCGGCTGCATTCGAAATCTAAGAATTCCAATCTGAAGTGTCTTGGTAGCTTTGCTTTGGCTCATGATTGTTTCATGGATTTCAGTGAGATCAAGACAAGATCAAAAAAGGCTCTGTTGGCTCCTCAGCACCTTGTCCTGGTGGGATGAAAAGACTGCTGAAATTTGCAAACCAGAAAAGTAGCCAGCTGCTCCTGTTTGGACTCGGAAAACCAAGGCATCGTCTCTCTGCTGGAGGCGCTGCCGTCTCACCGTGAGGCGGGAGGACGTGGACCACGAGGCGCTTTTTCCTTTTTCTTCTGTGAAATGGCAGCATTGTACGTTTCCGCAAAAATCATGAACATACTCGCAACGCTGGATAAAGCAACCAGCCGGCCAAGTTGGTGGGAAAAAACATCAAATCAAAATAAAAGCAGCTTCTGTATGATTACTGTTTTCAACCACGACGTGATATTGAATAGTAATTATTACTGCCTGTTCACTTTCTGAGCTCACAATGCTCTACGCTTGATAGAAATAGCATTATTTGATTTGAAAAAAGTGCACTTTCACCAAGGCCAGTCATGCCTAAGTGCTGCAAACATGTCTTTGCTTCAGAATGTATCCGCGGTTCAGTAGAATCCCTCATTGTGTTTTTGGGCGGTGACTTCGCGGGCTATAGACATATAGCCGAGAGTCTTAAATACTGTACAACCTTGAAAGTCAGGCGCTGCACTCAAGAGTGTTGCTTCTTCCATTCCTATGTGAAGATTTTTGAAGACCTTAATGGGTTTCTCAGCTTCAGTGCTGAGTACAACTGTATGTTCTACTTCCCCCCATTGTGCCGGTGTCTCGCGGGTCACGTACAGCAAACCGTCGTGGCTTCACACGCCATTAAGCGATGTGGAGATGGAAACCCTAGAATGACAAAAGCCCATGCAAGATGCATTTTTCAAAGCTGTTGTCTGCCTCCACATGCCACCAGTGGAGAGCTGCCCCTTATCTGACCTCTTCATCAAATGATGGTCACCACGATGGCAGATCCATCGCCGCACACACTCCAACGTGTGGTAACATACCATAATTGTGTAACCCTATGGGAAGGGCTCTCGGGCTCATCTATGCGTGCTCTTCACTGCCAACACTTGACAGATTACAAAATGTTCAACCCCTTTCTAGATAATCTCTGCGAATGCAGCCGCTGGCGTGGAGCAGGGAGTGCCTTCCAGAGGTCAGGCCCCGATCTCATCTTCTATTTTCTATGTTCGTTAAGCTCCATTCTGCTAAGCGTGACCAAATAGGGTAATTCTGTGTTCAATTAAGCAGGGCAGACACAGGACATTCAACACAATGTCAATGAGATGTCACAGCGGAGTGTGCTATCAATTTGATAGACAGTCAAAGAGGTGGATAATAAGCTATTGTGTGTCCCCTGATTCTGCACCACCCAAGGCCATCGCTACAATTGAATTACACTGGTGCCTTGGTAAGTCACAGCTGATAGGCCCTCATGCATTGCAAAACGCCACCTTGCAGTGACTGACTGGCTGAGTGTGTTGTATAATTGCGCGGTTGTCTGTAGCGATCATGGTACGGTGCTCCTCGCCGCCGTGGCCGTGGAGCCGGTATAAAGAGACCTGCTAGGCCACACAAAGCACTGCAGTTGTCCTCAGGCGGGAGGCCAGTGAGAGTAATACAGAGAGAGGGATGAAGGGAGCGGGGCGAGCGAGAGAGATAGGACGAGAGACATCCAGGGAGAGCCGGCGGAGGGAGAGGGAGAGGGAATTAGGGGGATGGGGTGATTCTGCTCGCGAACAACACGCCAAATATCCCCCGGGCGGCGAGCCAAGTGGCCGCAGTCACAGGGACGGCGTGCCAAGAGACAGCCATCCGGCCAGGTTGCGCGGCCAGATAAAAAGCTCCGCGGGTTGCCTGTAGCTCAACACAGACATCCCACAATGCAACAGTCTCCTCTCCTTTCTTCTCCCTGGCAGCGGCTCAAGTTGTTGCATCGCGATGTTACGCAAACCCGCTCGCCGCCGTCTCGGACGCGTGAAGGTTTTTTCCGCGGCGCACCGAGATCGGCCGGCTGGATCCTGGCGGCGTGCTGCCGGCGAGGGGGCGGAGCAGCTTTTGTCCGTCCTCGGGAAGGCCCATATGTTCATGTTTTGGTCACCGCAGAACCCGAAGCACTGCCAGAAAAGTTAATTGCCGGGCACGTCATGTTGAAGTGATTTTTCAAGAGGAGACTTGCGAAGGCTTTAGCGGCCGATTTTTTCATTTGCTGATATTGTCATTTTTTTTATATCATAGTGAATTAAATTGATCAGACAAAAACGGTTTTGAGGGGCCTTGAGCCGTGGAGCGGTGACGGGCATTTGTGGACAAAACATCCACGAGTTAATTGAAAATGAAAATGTGCTTTAGCTGCAGAGTTCTGGACAAGCGGATGTGAAAATGGCAAACTTTAAATTGCTTGCACTTCAGCTCGCTTCTCCGGCGATCCTTACACGGCTCAACTTTACCGATGCCGAGCGCTTTTTTGCTCAACTTTGCAAGTGGGCGTTTGGGTTTCTGATGCTATTGAAAGACGTAAACACGGCAGGTTAGGGCGGCCATCGCGGCTCGTGGGAGGAAGCCGCGGAGGCAGCCTTTGAAGACAATAAAGAGACGGACGGCGGTCCGGCGGTGGCGTGTGCAGAGGCAGGCGAGAGGGCGAGCGCGCCCAACCCGCCGAAGTCAGGAGCCGGCCGAGGAGGCGGAGCCATGGGAGCTGCTGGCTCCGGCTCAGAAGAAAGGAGCCAGAGTGGGGAGACGGGATCACAGGGTCGACTGCAGGGAAGCTCCACCGCCGCGAGGTGTTTCTCAGATTAAAGCGGGTGCAACATCTGTGAAGGGGCGGCTGCCAAGTGGAGACCCTGCAGTTGACCCGTTGGCACCATTGGGCGCGGGGGGGGCGGGCGTCGGCCAGCGCTGACCAGCAGGTAAACCGACTCTCGCCGACACACTTTGCCTCCATCTGAGTTTGTCATCCAATAGGGATAAAAGAACACTTGTACAATCCGACCGCACATCACACATCACACGGGTGGAGGCGCTGAGACACTTAACTTAGTCACGAACAACGTAAAGATGCAACAAAGGAGACGTGTTTAAGTGAAGAACGAGCCCCGACATGCAAGGAAAGGCTTTTATTACTGGATTCATCATTGTCGTCACACAATGTTTGGTAATTAGATAAAAGATCAGCAGTCGTTAAACATAATTAGCACATTCAAAATATGTAAAGCAGAATTGGCTCATCAGGTGTCTACAAACAACTCACATCTAATCAAGACGACTCGAATAAATTGATTTTCTTTGAGTACTTTTGCAGAGGTGGGTTTTAAAAAAATATATATATATATATATATTCTTATATATATATATAGTTCCCGAGAACACAATGCAGCTGATCATAAAAATTTCACAAGAACTTATTTGCAGCAGCTTGAAAGGTAATATACAGCTTTTATGTCCTGCTTTCCCGCTGCCAAAATATCACATCTGTTTAATATTTCAGCACCTCTGATACGCTGCTGTGGTCGAGCGGGCCGGAAAGCACACGTCACATGACCCCCAACAGGTTTGTCTTTGTTGTATTTTAGCGCCACACGTCGGATTGCTACAAATTGGAGAAATTGAAGCTGCTACCATAAGCGTTTTTGGAGTATTTGCAGCCGCAGAGTATTTGCTTTTTTCCCCCCCTATTGTTTCCTGTGTAAAGGAGGCGGATGAAGACGGTGTGGACGAAGCTGTGCAGTGATTTTAGGAGAGCAGCAGACAGGCGTAATTGACAATATCGCCATAAAAGAAAAGTAACAAAGGCAACGCAGCGGGGCGCCGGAGCAGAAGAAGAAAACCAGGGCAGCCCGCAGTTTGCTCCTCATGAGCTTGTTCACTGAAATGTCATTGTACGTGTGACACCCCCCCCCCCCCTTCACTGTACAAGGATTCTTGATAAAGGATTTGAGTGGAAACATGTAGCAGCTGAGTCGTAAGCGAGGAAGTGGGTGTTTGCATCTCCGATCCCTTCCGTGATGGATGTTCGTCTGTGAATGAGTCTGACTGCGCGACGCCCATTACTACAATTTTACTGTCAACATTTGACAGTCTGGTCCCCGCGGACACGCCAACTCTTGTAGCTTTTTTTGATTTTTTTATCCTCCTCTTTGCTTCTCTCCTTCAGCACATCAAAGAGGCTCCAGAGTCCCTGGATTCGGGGGCCTCTTCTGCGCTTAATGAGGGATGCTAAACATGCGCCACTCCATGAAAATGTCAAATGTCGCGTAGACGCTCCTCACGCTGATGGGGATTCCCGACAAGATACGTGCGGACTGCTAAAGGAAGATGATTGCACTTGGATGTCAGCGGCCATGTTGGATTTTCTGACCCTCGGGGGTCTCGGAGACCAACGCGCGACGGAAAACTTTTTTTTTTTTTAAATGTCGACAGGATGTCCAACCCTGGCAATTACTGCTTCTCACTTCTGACTCGCGAAAACTGGCGTTCTGACGCTGAGCAGAGGTGGTAGAGCCGCCAACATCACTGTTACTTAAGAAAAATAGGACTCAAGTAAAGTTAAGTTAAAAAGTTACTTGACAGACAAATATATATATAATTCATGTAAATCCCTTTAACTTAAATGATCATAAGTGAAATCTTTATATAGAAAAAAATTAATTAGCTGTTCTTTTGCAACATGTTTAGGCAACACGTGTGGTCATGTGACTGAATGGCTGCCTCTGATTGGTGGAACAGAGTCGTGTGGTAGCTGAGCCGCGCAGTGAATGTGGTGGAGTAAAAGTAGCGTTTCTTCTTCACAATCATACTCAAGTAAAAGTAAAAAGTATTGTGCATTAAACAACTTATGCAAGAATGCACTAAATGTAACAGAGTACATGTAACTCGATACGACCGATCTCTGCTCTTAAGAGCTGACGTGAGTCTGACTGTAAACGACGCTGATGCTGACATACATTCACCACTAATATACATCTAAGAAAGCAAGAAGAGAGCCGGCAGCCGCGATGTTAACAGACACACTTACAATCAAGCGGAACTCATCCCTTTAACGTACAGTTAGACTCCCGACAGGCCGCGAGCTTCAATCGGCTGATTTCTGGGAGGAAGAAGAGCGGCGATGCTGCAGAGGATGTTCCACGTCCCTGCTCGCAGCGCCCCAGCCTTTGGGAGGTGAGCGAATGTTACTCGGTTCTCCTCCATCCCGGGCACACAGGGCCGACTAACCCTCAGACATCATTTTCTGCCTCTCCAGGCCAGTATTAGAGCGCTGATGGAGCGCTGTGCTCGGCAGTGGTTCCTACAGCAGCGTGACGAGTCGTCCACCTCGAAACATCCACCAGCAGGAGGAGAGGGATGGCTTATAGAATTCACCCAAAGAGAGAAGAGGGCGCTGCGGAATGTGCCGTTTCTTTCCATCATCACAAATCACTGTTGGTTCCAGTGTTGCTGTGGATGCTGGGACAAAGCTTTTGCTTTTAATGCCTTGCCAATTAGCGAGTCAGCTGTGCTCACCTGCTCAGTATGGGTGGATTTAGCAAAAATAAATAAATTTTTTTTTAAGTATTGTTTTATCCAACTTTATTGTACATTATATAATAATATTGTTTAGTTATTGCTGTGTTATTTCAGTTTAATGTATGTAAAGCACTTTGTAAGCCTGTTTTGTCCCTTTCAATCACGGTTTTCTCCGACCCGAGTGAGGACTCTTCGCGGACACCAGCTGCTAGAAGATCTCTCCGAGGGGAAACTGCTCCCACGTCGACAGGATTCCCCGCCAAACACGTGTCAGGTGTTTGCCGCCGTTTGCGCGGGAAGGATCCGCTAAAGTCCCGCCTCGCCGAGCCGAGCACCGAGGACCGCGTCGAGTATGTGTGAGAAACTTTGGAGGAAAAACCGGAGACCGGAGGGGTCGAACGCACCTGCGAAGGGACGTTTTGTTGCTACGTCATCAGTGCGTTTCGCGCCGCCGGACGCCATTGTGGCGCACGAGCCGTGAGTTCCTCCATTTCTCATTGATTATGACGTCAAAGTAACCAAAACACTGGACAGATTTGATTAGTACTAGTATTTGTATGTATGTTTTATTATAGTTGAAGCCTGTTTGGGTTTTTTAAGTGCTTGAACCTCAAACTTGAGGTTCAAACCAACAATTAATGACCAAATGTAGCCTCTCTGTACACATGTATTTCACGGTTAAATTGACCTTTAGGCCAAAGTGTTTAACCTCCTGCTGTCCGTGTCACCGTGTGTTTTGTGATGATGACGCTGTTTTCCATGACGACGGAGTTCACCCTGACACGCGCTTGTCCTCTGCACAGTCCTGATGTGTGTATTATGGCGTGTTGGCGCACCGTGTGTTTGGGTGTAGATTGTTTAATGCAGATTTAAACTGGGAAAAGGTTTATGTGTGTGTGTGTGTGTGTGTGTGTGTGTGTGTGTGTGTGCCGGGCCGCAATCTGTCTTTACATGCAACCTTGTGAGCGTCTGCTGTGACAGGCCATCAGTCATCGGGGCTGAGGGATGAAATGTCATCAATTCCGTTCATAATGATCTCCTGCAAGCGGCTCCAAGCAGATGAAAGACTCGTTTCCATCAGAAAAAAAAAATCCAAACATTTCCCGTCCCGCTCTGCAACAGCTGCAAGTTGGGATGAGAAGCAGTCACAGAGTCAACAGTCAGCGTAAATGTGCTCATCCATGGAGATGCTTGGCCTTGTGATGCTGCCAACGGAAACACAGTCAACGTGTTGTTTCCGCCTGCCGATTGTGAATGTTTCTTGTTATCCCGCCTCTCTTGAAGACGAGGTTATTCACCTCGAGGAGCCTGTTTGGAAAAACAGCATCTGTCTGAGGTGAAGCCATACAGCATTTTTTTGCTGTTGTTGTTGTTGTTTTTTTAAAGCTGAGAGCCTTCTGTGTTTGCCATTAGGGAGCTGCCCATGAAACTTCATGTTCAGTAAAGCCAGAACATAATGGGGCAGATAGTTGCTTTGTTGTTTGGTGAGGAAAGGATGCAGAGTGTGTGTGTGCGTGTACCGCGGCCGCGTGCCTGCGCCGTTTCACCTTCACCGCGCACACGTGTGACCTCCAGATGTCCGATGAAGGACGGCGGTGATGGAGGACACATGTCTGCCGTTTCACTGGAAGCCCTCCCGCTGGTGACGGGTGCCAGCTTGGCGG
>CAESWR010000886.1:22960-36361 GCA_903171835.1 Mullus surmuletus
GAACCTTCATACACCATAACAGCAAAAGCTATCTTGTGGCGCTGTGGTAGATGGAGTCCAGGTGTTCCCTGGGTGTCTCAGTAATCCAATGCAGACAGCTGACTGGATTCTTTAATAGGACAGCATATTCACAGTCATCTGAGAGTTGGATTATATGAGGGAAAAAAAACTTTTTTTTGTTCAATTCATTTTGGGCAATTTTGCGGAAGATATTATGTATACCCCACCACCCTGGGTTTTTTTTTGTTTTTTGTTTTTTTTTTTAAAAGGTGCGCGTTAATGACACATTGATCTTATTTCGAGAACATTAGATTCCCTCCCAAGAAAGACAAACATTTATTTTTTTGCAATAGCCCACAGCAACAATGGAGAGTCCGTCCTGCATCAGAGCCGGAGCTGAGTGTTGGTGCATCGACCACAAATGAGTCATGCTGTTCTGCGTCACACTGTACCCCACTACCAGCATAACTTCTTTGTTTCTAATTCTGAGAATTCCTCTTAAGATCTTGAGATCTCAACTTGAAACATCCATGGGTGTGTTGAGAAGATAGATAAATATCACAACACAGATGTGCAGAATAGAAGGTAACAAAATAAAACTGCACAGGGCCAAATATCAAATCTTTCTGTATAAATGTAGGGATTTGTTAATAATAACATTTAATAATAATGCTTCAAAGTAGTTCATTTCCCAATAGTTTGGACATTCTTTAACTATCAGATGTATCACAATACCACAGTACAGAGAGTTGTGATTCAAGATTCAAGTTGTGTATCCTAAATTTGTATATTTCAGTTGTTGGCTGTCGCCCAAGCACCGTAAACCTCACCAATTACAACATCTCATAAACACCTCTATAAAAAAAAAAACACTGCTGAATATTGTGTCATTTCCACAATACTGCACAGCAGACTGCAGCTGCTGAGCTTTAACTCACGTCGAGTGCGATACAAATGATGTCACTGTGTGAGATTTTCTCTGACGATCCTTTCAGTTCTGCAATGGCATCGTCACTGAGGTACCTGGAAGACAACAGAGATAACAGATTATTAAATTGAAAACTTTTACATTGGCCCATTTGTTTTGACCAGATGTGGAATGGAAGGTGAGCTCTAAAGTAAAAAGAATGTAGAAAAAAAGTTGAAAGAAATGACGGATGTCCAGATTTGACCAAGTAGGGAAAAAAGAAAACCTTAAGTGCACAATTTAATCTTTTAAAACTTTGAAGGCACATTTCAAGAATGGCTGGCAGGTTAAAAAATGACACCAAGAGAACTTTATATTGTTTATATTATACACATCATTAGGTATCACAATCGCAAATGTTGATATTCTTATTGGAATACATCAACATCCTCTTGTACAGTATGCACAGCTGGTTGAATGAGGATGTTGTTGTGCTCTTTCACCGCCTCTCACAGCAGCAGCAGCAGAAATGTTGTTAGCAAGCAGCCCTCATCGCACACACGCGTCTATTAGCCCGCTAACACCGTCAATCCAGCGCCCTGCTGTTTCCCACCAACAGAAACATTTAATAGAGCCAAAATCCACAAACGCCCAAGCTCGTGTGTATTCGCAACTCTCCGTGATCGCGCACAGCTGCAGGTTGTAGCAATGCGTGGTGTTTGACGTCAATGCCATCCAAACACAACAGCAAGTGGCAGAGCTAGGCTAAGGGACGTTAGCCGCCATGCTACATACCAGCCCTCTTTAGTCAGGGAAGCTGCAACATTGGTCATTTTCTCCCGCGCTGTAGAGGTGTATATGACGACACAAATATCCCCCGGAGCACACCTCTAATTCTATCGATTTCTACACGACATATTGTTTCACTGACAACGCTAATGCTCACGAATGTTGGTATTGAGCAGCGACGCAGCGTTGCTTACGTCACTGACAGGGACGCGCTGACGTGTACGGAGAGCGGAAGGGGTCAAAAATGTAGTCACAAATTGTTCGCGCTGCAGGAAATTGAAGTTGAATCTTCTTACACTTCCAATCTTCAATTAAAAATAATGATTTCAAAGAATAAATGTGTCGGTGAACTCTGAATTTCTTTGTAACCCTCTTCCAAACGTGTTAGAGTGGAGAAAAGTGACTTGAAAATCTTGAAAACTTGACCTTTGCGGTTGTCGAGATCTACCTAATCATCCGTTTTAACTTTTTGGATTCAAAAGTAGTGTAGTTTTTAATAGTATACTAGTATACTACTATAATAGTAACATTTTGCAGTCTGGACTCGGACTGTCCTACATGTTAATTTGCCATTTTCTGCACTATTCACACATCTCTAGTATCATTCCAGTTGTTATGTTTATTTTATTTTATTCATTTATTGTGCTTCGAAGTCCAACAATTTAATTTTTGTGTACAAACTGCACACCTCTTTACACCTTCATACATATCTGTACACTATTTTGTTATGCCTTACAACCACCAACACTGTGTATATAAGTGTTTGTTCTATTCTTGTAAATAACTATATGCAGTACATATATTACTGAAACATTTTTACTCTTCTACTTTTTTTTAAACTTGTATGTTGTAAATGCTACTGTAACAACCAAATGTCCCATGTGTGGGATTAATAAATGGTCTTATCTCTTGTGTCTTGTGTCATTCTGCAATGAAAGCACCGAATGAACAGAACAATTACATCTTTATCTGCACCACTAGATGGCAGTATACACACATTGAAATGTCATGGCCGCCGACAATGAATTCTGAGAAACAAAATGGTTTAACATTAAAGAAACAGAATTGAAAGTCTTACTGGGATTCTGTGTCTGCTATATGAGTCTAGTCTAATGTAGCAAGGATAACAGTTTTATGATTGAGTCAAATCCTTTTCATTTCATACTAAATTGTTATCAGGCCTGTAAAATAGAATGAAATACTATAAATCTGTAAGAGGGACTTCTTAGTTTTAACTGATTACCTGAGCGTATACTGAATAACAGAACAATATTTCATTTATATTATTTTGTCTTGGGGCACTTGATATGACTGTGAATTGTTTGTCTGATTTGGATCTGTCATTGTTTCAAAGGATTAGCAAGGCACAGCGTCTCAAGGTTTGTGGCTGGCCCCATGAAAAGTGTTAACACTCTCTTGGCAGCCATGAGGAAAGACCTCTCAGGATAATAAGAATATGAATAAAAGTCTTTAAAGATAATGAGATTTCAAGACGTTGAATTCAAAGAGATCTATATTGCATCGATGAAGGTTTCTTGCAAAAGTAACACTTGACTACAGATTCTGCGATAAAAATGATTGTTCTTATTGATGGATGATCGTTTTTAAATTCAGAATACATATGCCGACTTGAATTCTGAGAAAGCCACATCAAATCCAAGTTTGCGCAGGGCGTATGATTCAAGCTTCGGAGGAGACTATTTCCTGATCAGACGTCTGAAAGCACACACATATAAAGGTTTATCATTTTCATCGCTTTGTATCCCTTTTCCATTCTACGTTGCTGCCCATATCTCAAGAGAGAAAAGGAACACAATTGGTACAACAGCTGAATAACAGCTTCAACCGATACTGTGTGGACAGCATTCAAAGAACACTCACACAGAGAGCAATCAATAAAATCACGTGGTTTGTTGTCGATACCAAAGAAATATAATATCATCCTCTGATTCCTGAATTTCACTAACAGGGGCACAAAGGATTTACACTGGTTGGCTTTTGAAGAACTCCAATGCTGTGTGTGTTTGGGGAGCGCATCATGCTTTGAGTGCTGCACGAGAGCGATCTCACAAAAGTTTCTTTTTGTTGCATCATATCACTTGGATTGTATTGCATTGTTTGCATCAGACATGGTATTGGGATTTTAGCTTTTGGCTTACTTTTAAATTGCCAAACAAATCAGAAAACCAATAGTATAAAGTGCTTTCACTATAAAGCTCTGACAAAAAGGGAAACACAGAGTATGCCAGGCCCCAATCTTTCAGTTAAAAGTCTTGAGAGGAAACGCTTCGGGAAGCAGAACAGGGTTGAACGAGGAGTTTTCTATGATACACTAGAAATACTTGAGTATAATGGTATGTAAAGTAAAAATGTCAATGAAAAAAAAAAAGCCAATTCCATTTATGTCTCCATGATCTTGGACTCCATGGATTTTAGAAATGTATCAAGTAATGTCTCAACTGCAACTGGACAAAATGCACGGACCAATCTCACAGGAAAGGATCCGGTACAGATTCTCTTGAATCATCTCACTCCTGAGAATTATCTTGAGATTCTCTGAATGGACAGAAATCTGATGGAAACGGTGGAGTCCACAATATAACTCTAAACGACAAACTACTTTTCTAAAACAAAGAATTATTTTAGCTCTTCGGCCTGAAATATCACAACTTAGTATCTGTCTGTGATTAATAATATGTGGAACAAGTTTATTTTATTTTTATATCACACTTATTTTGCTGATCTGTACGTTGTGCTTTTGTGTTTCCAAGCAGGATTGGAATTGGAATTTTCAAATATATATATATGATTCTAACACTGTAAATGACGTAATCTAATATTCCATTACTTATTTCAACTGCCGCCCAACCGACACCGCCAGAAAGTTCAAATCGTTCATTTCCGGGAGACCACACCGCCCCATTCCCGTCTTTTTGATTGACAGCTCGTTAGGCCAATCAGATGCTCAACTGTCTGTAAACACAGGGGGCTGACCCAATGACGTTTCAGTTTCGCTCATTCAGCGAATACCATTGGTTAGGTCAAACAGCCGAGTCCTGCCGTCCCAATTGCGCGGGTACGTCAAAAAATATTCTAGCCGAGAAACCAGTCAAGCTAACGTTTTTGCTAGATTTTGTGATAATTACAAAGTTCTTATTCGTAGGCCGTAAAGATATTGTCCCTCGGATATAGCGTCCGCGTCCTGTGCTGCGTGTCCGAGGTTCGCGGACAATTAAGCTTAACGTGACAGACCCGTAAATTGGATTAGCGCCGTGTAAAGATACCAGCGAATGGACGTTTGGAGGAGCTGCCAGCTGTCTTAACGTCACCCGGGGCGTGAGGAGCAGACCGTGTCGCCATGGATTTATGAATCTGATACCCAGGTTGGATTCGGGTTCACGCGTCAAACTGCGTGTTATTTCACTGTGCGCTGCGTTTTAGCGTCTTTAGTTGTCAGCTCGCCTCGCAGTCCCTCGGTTCCGCCAACATGGATGGTTACAGTCAGCGGTTTGACGCGTCCGGACGAGAGAGTAAACCACAGAAGAAGAAGGGCTTCTCGTCCCATCATGGCACGTCGTGCTACGATGAAGGAGATCGCAAGCCAAAGTTTGTAAGTATGAAAGGACTGTGAATTAAACGTACATGTATGCACAATTCTTGCCATTTTTATGTAGCACACACACACACACACACACACACAACCACATAGCAAAGATGCCATCAACATGACATCAGTTTTTTCCTGCAACTGTCACATTACTTTAAATATATCTATTAAAAAACAACAACAACAACAGTGAAGTCAACCAGAAGTCAATTTAATATGATTCAAAACATCCCTTAGATGAGACAGAGAGGAGGCAAAGGAGTGCAGAAAAAGCCTTGGGAAGATGAATGACGTCTTTGTTTTTTGGCATGACATATGTGGCACATTAGGTTGTATATCAATTGAATGAACATGCTTGGGCACGATCAGTCTTTGCACAAAAGAGTTTTTTTTTTTTATATCAGTGACCTTACTGACTTTGTTTTGCTCATAGGAAATCAAAAGGTTAAAATTAGCACAGGGTTTAGCACTTACACTAATCCATGTGCTTCCTACTAGTCACCATTCTGTCTGGCCAGCAGTGGCTCTGGATTCCACCATGCAGTTGACAAAGAGGTTGCCAAGTACTGTCACTGTGGTCAGGGCACCGAGACATTCCTTGTAAATACAACATTGTGTTCTCATTCAATGATAAGACAACATGGTGAAAAAACATTATAGGCAACACAGGCAGTGATACAGCTAATACTGCCCCTACCACCGTTAGCTGTTGATGATGTAGCTTGTTGCTTAACCATTCAGATTGACTGCCAGTGTGCACATTTACTTTTACATCCCTGTCTGTCAAAAAGGGGGTAATAAAGATTTACACATTGTACTGTACATTCTGTATCTTTACGAAGGAGTTGCAATAATGGCTTAATGTAGGCATTGATCTATCAGTTTCTCAGTGAAAATGCAAGATTAAGATCTTTAAACCTTGTTTTGTCAGAAGAAAAGTTGAGAATGATAAGATATTTTGAATTTACGGTCATATGTGGAAGTCAATAGAACATTGTCACTTTTGACAACTGCATCCGTTAAATCCGAAACACGAATGAAATGGTTAATTGGTAATAAACATAGATGCAGACATTTCCATTAGTTTTTATTTGCATTGTAGAGAATGAAATAAGAAGACAAATCAGCATTATGGATTTTTTTGTCGGAAAATGAAGATATGATAGACCCACTTGGCAATTGATAAGGCGGGTGGTGATAAAAGTAATGGAGTAAGTACATCGAGTCTGCAATAAATCTTTCCCTCAAAGGGATTATATTGTTCAGTTTTTAGTAAATCTTGAGTGAAGAGTTGGTTTATTTCCAAAAGTGATTTTGGAGGAGGCCTTTAATGATGGACACGTTTGATAATTTCATGTGGATTTCTGATTTGCTTTTCCGCCAGCTTCCACATCTCCTTAACGATCACTCAGTCAAAACTTTATTTGGCTATTGTGAACTCGAATAATGTTGTGTTTGTATGTAGAAATTTACCATTTATGTGGCAGGGGCAGAATTAGAAGTGTATTTTCAGCTCTGTTAACAAGAATGAAAAGCAGAATCCTTGTGTGACCCTAACCGCACTTTTCCACTGACAAATATTAGTAATTTTCAGCTTTCCTTCTGATATACTGTCCAAAGATAATCTCAGAATTCATGTTGGCTGCCTGGGATCTTTGAATTCTTTAAAAATTAGATTTATTTATTTATTTAATGCAGCCAAACAACAATCCCTCCCCGCCTAGTTTCCTTAAAAAAGATGTATACTTTTAACTGCAAAACGTAATCTTTGAGTTCAATCCATCATCACTGATCATCAAAAAATGTATCACTTTTATGTTATAATGTATAACTTTAGAACTGCTATAAATACTTAAGACTGAGCAATATTGGTGTATTTAGTAAATGATCTTCTCAATAGGTGGCACTGTAATACCACAATATGAGGTGTAATTGGTAGGATGTCGATTGCCCATTAAAGGCCACTGTGTGTTGTAACTGCTTTCTCAAGCGGTAATAAGAGGGGAGAAAAAAAATACAGAGGATATGTTAATGCAGTCTGTTCTTTTGAGATGTTCTTGTCTTGTCTTCTTAAGTATAAAGGACAGAAAAAATCAGATGGGGATTGCAGTCCGTTCCCTTGTCATGCCCAGAATCAGTTGCTTGTCACTTTAAGCTCTAAAAAAGAAAAAAAAAAGTTCCATGGTGCCTCTTATATTGTAGATGTAAAATGTCTTATTTTCCTCTCTCACAAAATTAGAGATAGAGAGTTTAGAGAGTTTAAAGATAATGTTTGCTATTATTGGGTGAGAGATTAGCAAATTAATTTGGCCTAAAAGAGATGATTCTCTATCCTATGAAGTCGCATCAAGTCACCTCTACCTGCTGCTTAAAATTACAATTAACGACTCTTATCTTCAAAGGAGTCTAAAAAAAATAGAGAGGGATGAGTATGAACAAGTAGTGTCAGAGGGATATCTTTCCTTTTTTAGCGCTTGAGTTTGAAATTGAGGCTGTTGAGATGAATTGTGAGCGAGTGCTTTTGGTGTTTTTATTGTTTTCCATCAAAGCTGATTTCCTAATACAACTTAATCATCGGAATTGCTGGATATCTTGAGTTAGTAGTTTGTGATCCCACCTTCGAGGTAACGATAAAGGGATTTAAGAAAGAGTCACAGATAGAAAATTATAATGACAACGCTAGAAAAGAACTAAGTGTGGTATATCACGGGGGGAGGTCTTGTGGCACTGAATATGATTAAAAACTGCATCGCTAACTTTGAAATACAAGCACTTGATATTTGGGAATGCATTCACATCACTAATGTGAGCAGTGATGTGATAACTTAACCTCATAGGCCATCATTTTTAAAAGTTGGCTTTTTTTATTCATTGAAAAGGTGCACAACCGTTGTTCCATTTATCCTGAGGATCCAGCATAGCATTTGACGTGTCCTGTGATACATATTTGTATGCCTTGTGCGTCCCTGTAATTGCTCACAGTCCTAAACGTTCTCGAAAATGAAGATGTAGCAGCTGTGATTAATGAAGAGACAAAAGACTGCAAGATAAAATTTTTCAAAATCTTATCTCTTGATGTGGTTGTAGTTTGGTCTGCCTCTTTGGGTCTTTAATTTTGAATTAAACCCCACTCCCCCAAAAACCTCCTTGAAACATTACCTTGTGTGTATTTACCTCTGTTTTCTCTTGTGCATTGCATGTGCGGTGATTTATGAAACAACATTTTTCTTTACAAGTGGTGTGTTACTTGTCTCGTTTAATTGAAAAAGATGGTATCAGGGCCTAATTAAATGCACAAGGTGATAGCGGGAAGTAAAATGAATTTGCAGACATTAATAAATTACTGCTATCAGGCTGTTCTGTTTTGTCTATGAAAGTGGAAGATATGCACTCTATAAACATGATTTAAAATATAAAACAAAACAAAAAAAAGACTGTTCATATCAGTACCTTCATGCCAATATTTTTTCTGCCTCTGTCTTCTTCATTTAAAACTGATTGTCAGAGCTTGAAATGTTTTTGTTTGAAGGGCATTAATTTTATCCTTCAGATTGTAGTGTGTCATAATGCATGCCATTCAGACTATCTCTCAATATAACATCAGCCTTTTAATAACATAATGCAGAGGCTGTTGCTTTCAATTTTATTTGAATTAATAAAATAAATCCTTCTGTTGTATCTTTCTTTGACGGTCTTTGGCCTTGACCTTCAGATATCTTGGTCTTGGTTAGAGATGCACCGATCCAGTTTTTCCCGATCAAATCTGATACGGATACCTGGGCTGAGTGTATCGGACGATATCCGATACCTATCCGATACTACTGTTGAATGAATGAACTGTATACTTTGTCCTGTGAGTGAAGGCATCAGGCTTGACATTAGCCTTGTTAAAAAAAAGGAATCAAATTCACACATAACAACAACAAACAAGTGGCTTCATGAACTTGGCCAAAAATACAAAATAAACATAAGTAAGACTAATTGTAAACACTTCACAAACGTGTAAAAACTAACTGTAAACATTTTGTGCTGCGCACCCCAATGTTGTCCATGGCTTTTTCCATATTGCTGGCATTATCCCTCAAAATGACATGCACTTTTGTCAGCGGAATACGCCACTGATCAAGCATTTCTTTTATAGCAGCCGAAATCATGTCCTGTGTGTGATCCGTGGATGTTTTTTGCCTGGAGCATTGCGCTGTGACGTGAACAACTCGTGTCTAACCAGTGCACAGTTAAACTTAAAAGTGTCATTGGACTCACGTTGGAGCTACGTTACCACCACCGCTCACAACTTTAGCGTTGCAGATACTGCACGTCGCTGTTGGACTTGTCGGCGTATCAACTTTGAAATGTCTCAAAATCGCGGACTTGTCTCGGTCCGGCGCTGCTCCATGTTGCTCTGTTTACATTAGTCAGTGCATGCTGTGCATGAGGACATCACCGGTGCTGCAGACATAGAATTGAAGCGAATAGAATCGCTGTGTTGCTGGGTATGATACTAATTAAAAGGAAAAAAAAGATCGGAATGCTGGATTGGCGTCATTCATCAGATGTCCGATCCAGCTAATTTGTCAATATCGGAGCCGATATCTGATCCAAATATCGGATCGGCGCATCCCTAGTCTTGGTGCCTGGTGGTCTTGGTAAAGTTTTGATCTTGGTTTATGTGGTCTTGACTACAACACTGACAAAGTTCAACGGTGAGCTTCATCTTGTTCGCCTATTGAATTCTGAACATGTGGCCTGTTTGAATGTGTAGGGTTTTAGTAATGTGAGAAGTTGAGCAACTAAAATGTCATAGAGTCCGAGAAGATCTGGAGTGGTTGAGTGGTACAGCGTGCAGTGCTGCGGAGAAATCCGCAGCGCCATGTGCTGCTGGGCGGCGTCGAGGATAACATGACATGAGTCGGTTAGTTCCAGATTTGTTTTTCCGAAAAGTTAATGCACGTAAAAAAATGTCTATGTAGTGTACTCTTAAACTGTGGTTTTATTTTTAGATTGCAGTTTTTGTAGGCAGAGAAAATAGCCTGTTTATTTGGTACAATACTTCCCTGTTTGTGGCTGGGTCTGGTTTTGAGCAATTGTAGCTTACTGAGGGAGAGGAGAGAGCTGTGTACAGCATGTAATGCACTTAGTGGCCATATGTAGCTCATACAACCCCACTTAAAAAAAAAACTGAACTCTCCCTTTAATTTGCTGTTCAAAGAGATATGGATTATAAGAAATTTAGGTCAGTGTTGAGTTGTAATTAAAAGGCCTCGTGAGCAATAGCCTCTAGGAGTGTTGGACTCACTGTATGGTGAAGTTATCACTTATTATTATTGCATGACCCAAAAATGGATTTCCTCCAGCACAAGTCATATTGGAACATAGGTGAAAAGATATATAGTAAAAGAACAGTCATGATTGTCATTAGCGTAAGGGTTACACCGATTCTTTTTGGTGTATTGAAGAGGACTTTTTGGGTAAAGTCCAATTACTCTCTGCTATTACAATGTCAACTTCCAGTCTATTTTTTTCTTTCACATTTTGAGCAAGAGAAAAGACATTCATTTGTCATGGCATGCCCATTACGGGGAAGGCTCATTAACGGACTGGCATGGTTTATTTCAGACAATTTTATATTAATTAAATACTGGTGTATATTGATTGATTCCTTTGGGGTCCTGTAAGGTCCACTGTTCTGCCCCGAGGAGTCGACTCCTCTTTGTCAGGTTTTTGTTGGATATGTTAAACTACGTTTCCATTGGGACATCCTATTTTTGAGGTGATTATCCCTCTAGTATTTTTGATGTGGTTTTGTCTGTTTAAAATAAAAATGGAAACAAACAAACAAGTGCTCGAATGCAAGGAAAGGCCATCCAGAACCNNNNCCCCCCCCCCCCCCACACACACACACACACACACACACACAGCAGGCCCTGAAAAGTAGCTGTTTTGGCGCAGATGAACTGGACCACAACTCCTGTCCGGGCACACTGACGCTTTGGCCAAGCATGTTTGACCCCCAAAACAAGCAATGCGAGTGCAGGCCAGCATGGACCCGGGGAACATTCATGCAATTGGCTTTTGGTGATGACACGCTAATATGACACTAGAGCTGTACTCTCACTTGGCTGTTTTTTAAGTTGTTTAAGAAATATTAATTCCCTTTACTCCTTAAAAAAGTGAGTTTATGTTGAAGACTAAATGAAGACTAGTCATACGTAATTGTGGCATAAAAACGTGGAGCTCACCAAGACAAGAAGAAGAAAGTGTGGTCCTCCTGAGTGGCAAATGCAAGACATTTTAAATACCCTTTTACCGTAAAATCCAAATGACTGCATGGGAGTGGAAACCGAAAACTTTTCTAAGTCCTATCAGACTGTATCTTGGAATATATCTCTCTTATCATGTATGGAAACACCTCAAATGTAACACTTGAAATCTTTAGTTCCAAGCTAGAAATGTGATAGTATTCCAATAATTTGCAGGAAAGCATTGTTGATGTGATTGCTTAATGAATCCTCATTTCGTTTGTTTCTGTTTCCCACCTGTAGCGCCACCTACCCTTTAAAAATATCACTGATGATGTGGTAAGATTTGAGAAAAGAAGGTCCTATTCCATTCTCGTCCATCCATTCTTCCTCGTTCTCTCTGTTTACCAACTTCATCTTCACTGCTTCTGTTATGTGGCATTTAATTCATTAAGATCAGAGGGCTTACAGACTCCTCACTAACATGTTTTTTTGTTCATATTTGAAGCACATGCTGTCAAACAAATACTTTCACAATGTGCCTATTTTGTCAGGATGTTAACTGCATGTTCACTTGGTGTAATTCACCATGTCATTGTGTCTCATTCATTAACAGGCTAATTGTCTTGTTTACATCCTTCATTTTATTAACAATTTGAATGTATTTATAAACTAACATTCTTTATTTCTCAGTTTGGCAGCAAGTTGTTGTCTGTATTTTAACTGTGTACATCTTTCTCTTCAGCTGGACAGATTCGCCAGTATTCGCATCCCGGGAAGTAAGAAGGAGCGGCTGCCCGTGTCACATTCAAAACACAGCTCAGCCGACTGGTCTGTGTTGTCCTCATCCACCTCCCATCAGTTTGAGGATCTTTCGTCCAAAATCACCACCGAAAAAGAGATCCTGGCCCTGTTTGAAAAGATGATGGTATGAGCACGAAGCTTGTAAACTCACATAATGCACAACCCTCCAGTTTTACAAAAAAAAAATTAAAAAGACTTTAAAGACTGTTACCTCCGGTGTGCACAGGATGTTTCAAGTATCAATTCAGGTATCAATTTTTCCATGTTGATATTGGTATGTGTTCACGCTACGCTAACAGCTTAGGTGTGACACTGATGCATGTCTTGGTGCATGACATCTTGAGCCAAGGAGAGATGCCTACTTTTTCGATTGTGTGTTTATATCACCATGGCAGAGGAATGAGACAGATCCAAGTGCATTGGAAATACTATAGAAGATGCCATACAGGGTCTCACTGACAGCCTCGGGTGGGTTACAGATGAAGCAAGAGAGAGAGAGACCAGTGGTGACTGCACAAGTTTGTGTGAAGTGCATCTTTGCTCTGCTCTCTTCAGAACAGCGGTAACATGATTTACATCGTGTTACAGCTTTTACTTTTTTGGGTGGTAAGAAACGCTGTGCCGCCTGTAGAGCTAGAGTGAATCAAGGTTGATCATGATGTTTGAAGGATTTGTTCTTTTTGCTGCCCCTTGAAGGGAGGTGAAATCGAAACGCTTTCGGATTCATGGATATCATAAATTCATAATAAACAGATTCAGATTCAGAAAAAAGCGCCATTTGTCCCCAGGGGACAATTAAGAGCACACAACACATAATATGGCAGACATTGGTGTATGTCGAGACTCGAGACCCGAGACAGGCAGGAGCTGAAACAGGTCCTATGAGCCCTGGGGATAGACATGCAGACACACACACACAGGTTCGCACTCACTTAATAACATGTACAACACTTGTATCAAACAGGCTTGCTATTCAACACAAGACACTGGAAAAGCTTTTGCCATGCATTACAGTGTAGCTTTTCTAATTAGCTTACATTCGAACAGCATCCACA
>CAESWR010000886.1:36494-46609 GCA_903171835.1 Mullus surmuletus
AGGTCCTATGAGCCCTGGGGATAGACATGCAGACACACACACACAGGTTCGCACTCACTTAATAGCATGTACAACACTTGTATCAAACAGGCTTGCTATTTAACACAAGACACTGGAAAAGCTTTTGCCATGCATTACAGTGTAGCTTTTCTAATTAGCTTACATTCGAACAGCATCCACATTTTCATAGGAGATTATTTGATATAGTCGCATAATAAGTGAGAATTAATGAACATTTGTGTTTGGGAAATTCTTTTGTTGCATTGATATATTTCTCTTCTGTTTTGCTTGCCTTTTTAGGAGGACATGAATTTGAATGAGGAAAAAAAGGCTCCCTTGAGAGACAAAGACTTGAACACCAAGAGAGAGATGGTCGTCCAGTACATTTGTACTGCTTCTAAAAGTGTACGTTTTTCATCATTTGCTCTCTTTTCACTGTTTAATATGTAGAATTTAACACAAATACATGAAACATAGTTTGTTTCATGTATTTATAGATCTTCACTGTTTTGCGTGTCTTCAGAACACCTAAATTGTCGTTTTTTTTTTTTTTTTTTTAAACTCTCATTCTATTTGAACTGAGAGAGACCGGGGGGAAATGGAATTTGATTATTAGATAAAAAATCCAAAATAGCTTTTGTTGGATTACAAGCCTATATAATGTCATTTTTCTTGCCATTTATATAACTGACAAATTGGATTACATGAGCATTAAAGAGCTTTTGTGAAAATGTAGTGATGCTATATGTATAAAAAAAACAGGAATCCCTCTTGCCTTTAAAAAAGAGGTAAGTTAAAGGGACCAAAAAATGATAATTCAGTCATCACCTACTAACTCCAATACCTAAGGAATGTTGGATGGACTTTTTTTACTCCACAGAACCCTGGACTTTATAGGATCAAAGATTACCATATAATTGAAGTACACAGTGATATAAAAGAAAGTCTTGTGCGAAGATGCTGCAAGACCGTGCAGATATTTCGAAGACATATCCTATACCGATACCCATACCTACGTAGACCTACTGTATACCTTTTACAGTATCTCACAACATAAGAAAAAAGGCAACATTGAACACAGGTTAAAAATAAGCAACGTGCCGTGACGACACCAAAGGACACTTCGATTACCTTGGACAAGCAGCATGGAGATGTTTTCTGGATATATTAACTTTTTAGAATTTGTGATAGTTACAGTTCAGTGTTCACCTGAAGCGTCATCAAATGTCCTCGGTTGTCCCGACCAAGGAGCCAAAAATATTCACATTTGATAGTAAATGAAGGAAAAGGAAATTTTTGACATTGTCAATGTTCCAAGACTAATAGTTGATTATCATGAATCATATTGATGAAATAGCTGATCATTGCCTCAGCTCAGCCACTAATTTGCACATACAGTCAGTACACATTCTTCCTTGGCATCACAATCATGTCTGGCCCTTGTTCTAACGGCTTTTTGTTTTCTTTCTCACTCTGTGGATTGCCATCTCTCTACTCCAAATGTTGACACCGTCCCAGATTTCTTAATTTCTGTTGCTTTTTATTGTAAGCACAACAAATGAGGTTTGGTATATGTACTCTTATGAATGCTCTTTGAGTGTTGAAAGATTGCTTATAAATCTAAATTGATTTAATGTGTTTTAGTTTGCCAGTTTCCCTTTCAGCTCTGAGCTCATTGTTGAAATTAATTTACTCTCGATCTTGAACAGTTTGATAAAACTGTATTTTCAAAGGAAAATTACTTATCTCCAAAGAACTGAAAGCAATGAACTATAATTTTTATTCCACTCCATAAAAAGGCCCTGACTTGAGTCAAATATGGTCTGTTTAAATAAATCCATTGTGGCTTCCACTTTATCTGGGTCTGCACGTGTCCGTGTGAGGGTGTGTGTCCTGTCCTCATGTAAACATGAACAAATAACAGCGTCCGGTGCCGCTGTCAATTCCTTCAAAGTTGAACCACACTTTAGACCTCTTAGCTCTCCACCATATAAAATTGTAATGTACAGGCTTGAAGTTGGTTGTGTTCAGCACTAGTGAAAATGGTTGTGTTCAGCACTAATGGAAATATATCACATATAGACAAATACTTGACCACGTTGGCAAGGTTAACATACAAAGTAACATTAATCTTGTGTGAAAACACAACTACTCCTGTATTGATAACGACATCGTTAAGGTCAGACCTCATCAATTCTAGTTTTATTGTTGAATATCGGAATTTGGGACCAAACCCTACATGATATCAGACTATCACAGGGCCAGTGAATAGCCACTCGACCACTTAGTCATTAACAATTTAGAGTCTCAAGTTAAACTAAGTGGGACAACATGCAAACTCAACACGGAAAGGCCCTGAGTTGCCCTTTAGGATCAGTCGACTTCCTGTGGTTTAACAGTGCTTACCACTGCATCATCATTGTCTCAGACTGCTCAGACTTTTCCCTTACAGTTTTTATCTTTTTTTAAATTGTTTTATTTTTTTTGGGTGTTGTAGTTAAAAGTTGGCACAGGTTGTTGCAAAAAAAGCATTGCATTTATTATCTTTGCTATAACCAGACATCCCTCCAGTGTTGCCCGAGGCTGTCCATCTCTTGTTACCATGGGGACCACCCTGTTTAAAACATTGTTTACCTGCATTGCATAATAATGCAACCACTGGTCTGTGGGCTGCAAATCCAAATCTTGAAACATTCGATCCAATAAGACGTCCACTAAGATTATTAAAAAGTGTTCATTTGATTTTGTTTTGACTTTAATCACTCTCAACATGGTCTTTTTTGCCAGTCGACCATTCATTTTCTAGGACTTACAGTTGAATATAGTCTCCCTCCCAGCAAAACTCCAGGCAAATTAACATACTACTTTCTTCTAAAACTAAATGCATGCTTATATAATTTGTAATACATTTCTTAAGATTTTGATTGAACTTTATTATCCAGTGGCAACGCACAAATTGATAACCTTGCAAGATTTGACATCATGACATTTTGAATGCTTTATAGTGGGGGGGTGGGGGATGGAGCCAGCCTCCTCGTGCCTAATTTGTCTAAGGGAGGGGACAGCTTGTAGATATTTGGGTGTGCAGCTGGACAAAGACGACGACGTATTTTACGCCTGTTAGGTATCCTTACCCTGCAGGCTGCAAGACGCAAACAACAAAGTGAAATGCACCAGCTGAAAGGGTGTCTAATAAGAAAGTGAGGTGGAAAATCCTACCCAATTGCTATCGTTGTTAAATTACAGAGATGAGAAAGAGTTGGAAATCATGGTGGGTGAACAGTCTAATAGGGGTACACAAAGTTTCCTTTTAATGCCATGTTGAAGTGTTTTTCATGCGATGGAAGATAGAGCTATAGCAAAATCAACTGGAAATGGAGGCAGAAGGTTTGTGTAACCTTTTTCAACTTAAGAAAGATTAAGATTGGTGAAGTGAACAGCACGCTGGGTTCTCAGACAATGAAAGGCCTCACTGTCAGCTTTTGGTGGAGGTATCCGTGAAGATTCTCAGTCATCTACTGTACGTTGGCAGTGTAGGCACCCGGTGAAGATGTTGGGTGAAAGGTCTATCTTCCAAGATGCTTATACAGGTCTCTTCATTTCTGGAAGTGATCTAGCAACCTGGCAAGAAGTCAATGGCGGTAAAGAGTAGTCATCATCATTCTCCAGGACAAGAAAAGTCATTAACCAATTGCGCAGAAAAGGGAGGGAGACACTTGTTAAAGTATTTGAGTGACTGCCGGAGAGCAATCATTTTCAGATTGTCCTAACTGTTCCTGTTATAAGACCAAAGAGCCCAATCTAGAAGTCAGCATGGGGGACAGACACCGGGATGATATAGTCTTGCAGTGAATTGTCCCAATTGTAGCAGTCATTTGACGTTTCCACATAGTCCACTAGGACAAACTTTTCTTCTCTATAACAGATATTATTTGGTCAGTTTAGATTTTTTAAAGTTTAAGTTTGACTGCTAAATCTATATTATTTCTTTAATTGGTAACTACACACTTAAAAACCAAACATTTGGAGTGGTGTTAGATGCGGTTTGAGACATCTGGGAAGAGACAGACTGGGCATACTTCCATTGTTTTGGCAGCCTTCAAAGTTTAGGGATATTTATTCCCCCCAACAGTGATGAGCTGATTTCCAAAGCCTTTGATGAATCAAAGACATACCCAATGATATGAAACTTTCTGGCAGCTGTAGGGCCGGCTTTACAAGGCCAGTAAATGCAGTGTTCTCGGTACACCACCCCTTGTTAAACCTTTTAGTTCTGCAAGCACGAACAAATGAATAGCAAAACAATGCACATATCCTTGATGGGTGATTTGGCATGGGTCTTTTCATGGGTGACATCAAAGATCAGTGGGATATATAATACAACTGCTGTGATTTCTTTGATGATGACTAATTGAGAAATGTGTCGGTTTCATATAAAATATTTGGAGATTAGGGAAATTATTAAAAGACTTGATATTACATTTTGAATTGAAGAAAATAGAGGAATAGCCAAGTTGGATTTTATCTTTAACCATAACAAGTGAAGTAAATATAGCAAACTTGAACTAGCTCAGACTTCAGTCTCATTATTAATACTTTGCATGAAGCATCTGGTAAAACTCGATGACCCAGTATTTTCCTACAACTAAGCTTAAAGGTTTTCAGTGATGCTATTAAAAAAATGTTTTTGAGTTTTCCTTACCTGTTGGCCAGTTTTGCCTTAATATAGTAAGGTAAACCAGTGCTATCCTAAAAAAGACATCAAAATCGAAAAGTCCATGGTATTCAGAAGACATCTTTTTCACAATAGGTCGATGATAAACTAATGTCAAGTAGTCATGATTATTAAGCCATAATGTATGCTGATGACTACGCTCATGGTTCAGTGTTTTTGTCCTGTTGTAGAGATTTTTTTTTCAATGGCTACGTCATAACAATTCCTCGTTACTCTTTTTCTTCTAGGGTAGCTTGAAAAGCAGCTATCAGATATCTCCCCAGGAATTCCTGGGAGAGTTGAAGTCGGGAGTAATGGATGAACGCCTGTTTGCTTGCCTAGATTCACTGAGAGTCTCCCTCACCAGCAACCCTGTCAGGTACTGTACACCATTTCAGATAAACCTGCTCACATTAATTGCTGTGATTGTTATATTATTTGAAATTGTAATTGGAAATTACCCACTCTAATTCTTAGGTAATTTAAGGGGTCCCATTAATTTAAAAGTGTCACGATACATACCCTTTTGCGACTGGACTGTAATACCTTATAAGTATTATTTCCTACATGTGTATCAATTGACTAGCAAGCAGAATACATTTTTTGTGGCCTGTTGAAAATTATTTTCACGTCACCTGTATATTGCTTTGGAAAAATCCCTGATTTTTAAATGATTGACCTTTTATTGGTCAACATTATTATGGACATAACAGCAGTATGTTGTTAGCATGAAATTGAAAGGAAACACTGTCTTAACAAACATTACTAAAACTATTGCTGAGACTGCAGCAATTTTTCTTTCAAGGCAATAGAGGAAAAACCTGAATATTTTGTGTTCTTTGGAAATCAGACAGGGTGCTGATGGATAATAAAAGCTCAGAATCATTTAGAACCACCTTAAATCAAAATCTGGGGTTATGCTGATGGGCTGGGCTATGAGCCATTGCATGTTCTCCCATTCCGAAACATATTATGGTCTACTTGCTTGCAATAGTGCTGTATTTGCTCAGATCTTCAGAAGTCTAATTCAAATCTAGTGCATTGATGTGGGAATATTTTGGCCACTTTGCTCATTAAAGATGAGAACATATGATGTGTAATTTTCAATTCACAGTAAAGGGAAAGCTTTAGTCAAGATTAGGCCAAAACTAAGCATGGCTGGACTGTATGTGAACAATATTTGATAATGTGACCAGTTTGTTAGAATTAGTCTTAGTTTGTGTTGATGATGAATGTGAATTCCCTGTTAGTAAAGGTCTGCAATTTGCTTCAGTTTTCTTGGGTACTACATTCTATTAAAGATATAGATGTTTTATAATTTGATTCTGATACAGATTCTGATATCTGAGCAAAAAATACAGAAAAAATTAATTAATGATATTTTTTTCGAATCCATCTTAACTAGAGGTAGTGTAATATTGAGAAAATGCATTATTTTATCAGGAGAAATATATAACACTAACTAATCCTTGGTGTGGTGTTAACTAATGGTGTTTCTTGTGCATTTATAAGGATTTTTCCTGGTGATTGATTTGGTGTGTATTCACAAATAAGACTGTTGTTCCAAAAATAGCTAGCTAGTAGTTGAGCACAAACCATCGGTTAGAATGTTTATCATGTTCAAGTGAGGCTTCAACAGAGATGTTGGCCTTGTAGTGACGCCGTCACTCCCTGTGTTTTGCGCCTGCAGTTTGAATGAAGTTAATATACATTTCCACCTCATTTCATTATTGTTGCAGAAATATCAGATTGTTTATTTCCATTGACTCTCCTTTGTAATCCATGTGTGCCCCAATGACCCTCTACTCTCATGTCTGCGTTCCTTACCTCACCTTAGACATTCCAGCTTTCTCCCCCTTTTTGTGCAGAGAGAGGCTGCAATTCACAGCACCAGCAATACTACAAGATGTAATAGTATTAAATTGATGTGATAAATGGACCTGACACGCAAGTGGAAATTGGTTTTTGATATTATATTAAAACTGACCTTCGGGTTCAAAACCCCACTTTTTTCCCCCCATGTGCTGTACTGTAGGGTAAGGTTTAGTATTGCTGTTTCATTGCAACACAGTTTTTAATAAACTTTGGGTGTGCTTGCTGTGTTGTAGTAAGGTCTAAGGCTGTCACAGTGCAATGGAACAGCTACTGTGCACCTTGGCTTTAGTCTCTCTACTGATTTCTACTGGAGGGACTGAAAACCATTCTTTGAATATTCCCTGGGTTGTTGATAGTAGGCTGCTCAGTAAGTGAATCTACTCCTGGTGATTGCTAGGGCCATAGAACAAAGATTTTTAAACAATTTCTTTTGGCTAAGACAAAATGGAAAATGATGACATTTTTTTCCCATATTCAAATCATTGATTGACCTCCTTTGAGCCTTTTGAGAATTCACAGGCAGTGAATGGATTGCCTTAAGCGATGATAAATTTAGCTGAAGTAATGCAGGCACAAATATTGACCATCTGAAGATAACATGAGTCCAGTATGCAGCATAGTGTTGATATTCCCAAGCTCATCCTCTCGACAATTTTCGCTTTATTTTCACATAGAATAGCACTCCGTCTCAAACAATGCTCAACAATTACAACTTCAACAATTTACTGTGATGCAACGTGTGACTCACTTGCCTGCCACCTGCCATCTTCCACCATGTGGAAGTTGTATCTAAATGTGTGTAAATAAATGTGCTCAGGATGCTGGTTTCTGTGCCCAACAAATTGCTCATGTACAGCTCACAAAGACAATTAATTGTGCTCTAGACTGGAAATAAATAATATATCGCTAAGATCGACATTCCCAACTATTTGATCTCATGGTTTGAGGAAGACACCCAGGAAGAGTTAAAGTGTTCATGGGGTTATAGTTATGTGAGTTAAATCAACCCATACACTGACATTGTGCACAAGCTATGGGGAAATGGTGAAGAACTGGATGTAGTTATATCGGTAATGTAATTGATTGATATCAGTGAGTTTTCATTGACTGAAACAACCCCCTCTATTATTATTTCACATTGCTGTAATTTCAGACTCTGTTTACTGTCTGCCGAGCAGCTCTGTTGTTGGCTAATGAGGAATGCTTGGAATATTTTAGAGCTGTTTTTGTTTTAAACTCTGGTTCATAACCGCTTTAGTCGACTGCAACATTGCTACTCTGCCTGGGAACCTTGGAGGCATTTTCTTAAGAAGTCAAGCTACCTTAGCTGTGAAGTTAGCCAGATAAGGTGTCTCATTTTTCTTTTTGATTTATGACTGTTTTTGTTTCCCAGGCATTGGGATGATGAATTTGTGTTATTTTTTTTAATACTCTCCCGTGCGCTCTGTTTCTCTTTGTCATTCTGAGCTGATGGCCCTTTGTCTAATACAGTGATCCCTTGATTGCATCAGAAGATGTTGAAGCGTGATTACAGTATGCCTCACAGTATACAGTGAACTACAACTACAGTGAGGATACAACATCTAATGGTAAATTTAAGTTGCCAGGTGACCACTCTAAATGACATTAATAAGGTCTTATAGAAAACTATCATTAACAACTCCTACAACTGAATAATTAATTTCCTTATTCACAGATATTAGTTCAAATTCAGATGATGCATGTCAGGATTAGCGGTGGGTATTGCCAACAGCGATAAAATACATATCAAAATACAGGGGCAAGGACACAGTATTTTGTAATACAATTGGCAGGATGATATATTGCGATTTTTTATGAAATGAGTATGGAGTGAGCTAATACTTGAGCGTCATGGATATATGTGATGGTCCATGGCCCTGAACCCTCGCAAGATCTCCTTCCTGAACTCTCGCGAGATCTCCATCCTCTGCAGCCGAGGAGTCAGTGGTTGGCGACTGCTGCCAACCAGTGGTCAGAGTTTTTAATGCAACCGTGGTGCAGTGCTATTGAAAACACATACAGCATCAGAAAAAAACAAAAATGTAAATGTCAGCCTATCAATATTAATGCTACTTTGCACATTTAGACTAAATGCTCATGCTTCAATATGTAAACTACACAGCTCTTTACCCAGACAACGATAGGCAATGATAACGTGAACATGACAAAAATGTGCTGTCACAACGTTCAAACCCTGAAGGGATTCAGGCGGAGAATCTGATTGACGTTTCTCATTCTGGATGAGGGGTTATGCGGGAGGGGGGGGCTTGTTGCCAGATGTTAGGACCTAATGAAACCCAAGGCTGCCAGTGCTTGCTAGATTAGGGAACACAATTTAAGATCAGTTTAATCACTTTGCGAATCTAGACAGACAGCATGTCAGATACACACCAGGCTGGTAATGATAAGTTGTGATACCTTTTCTTAAAATGCATCAGTACCACTTTTCCCTTATTGATTGGTTTCTGGGTCACAGTATTCCAAATTAAGGTGAGACCATGAGGTGATTGGAATACAATCACAAATCCTTCAATCATGACGAACCAACTGTAAACCCGAGAGGTCACACAATCTCCGCTGTGGTGATGTCCTCAATTAGTTATTTTGTCTACCTCATATTCCTGACCTTCCTTTTTGGCACGACATAACAGCATGTCTCATTACTGTCTCAGACGTACACTGTCTTTTGAAGTTGAGCGGTCTCTGCTTGTGCTGTGTAAAGGTAGCAGATTGTCCTTGACTGGCCTCTGAGAACTTTCCCAGGTCGTTTACAAAAGAACTCTTTGAAAGCTGAATGATGCCACCACTCTCCTTTTCCTTTCTTTTCACTTTTCAATCGAGTATTTTAATGTAGATGTCTTCCAAATTTGTTTCAGCAGACCCTTACAGTGCCAGCCTGTCTGCAATGATTCCTGTCATAGATCAACTGATTATTTTCCTTTGCTCTCTGCCTCACCTCCTGATGATGAAAAACTAGCATGCAGTTGCCACTGAGCTATGCATTTCAATGAAGCTCTTGTCAAGACCCCCACACTGTCTACTCTATAACCAGGATGGCCCAGGCCATGGCCCAGTAAGAAGTGTAGGCTAAATTGATTTTTTTTTTTTTCTTCTCAAACATGAGCACCTCATTCCTTAGCTACCATGGCAGCAGCTTTACCCTTTCTCCATCAAGCCTGGCCATGACAGTTTTAACAGGCCTCTCTTATTTTTCACACTGTGAGATGCACACATTAACACATCAGGTTCAAGTGCAAATCTTAAAAAAACATTTATCGTTAATAAAGTAGCATACAAATTGTCGGGGTCAGGTCACTTGTCTGAGGTTTTTTTTTCTCCCCCGAAATGAAATCTACTACTAGCCTAATTTTTACTCTCCCCAGACCAAAGTATTTGGCTCATTAGCAGTTATGACCACATCAAAAACACTGCAGACTAAGTACCCTAGATAATCTGTTCTAGGTCCGGTAATTATATCAGCAGTAATGCACAGATATTATCAGTT
>CAESWR010000886.1:48230-60790 GCA_903171835.1 Mullus surmuletus
AGATACCTTTCTGTTTTCTATCCCTAGGCAAGAGAAGATTGACAAAAAGAACCAGCACAAAGTTGTGCAGTGTCTCAAAGCCTTCATGAACAATAAGGTAAAGACATCGACCAGCATTCAACCATGGACACCATGTGTCGTGGCATAACAAGCCGTGGTGTCAAACACACTTATCAAAAAAAAAAAGAACTACCTTGTTGTTCAACTAACTGTTTAATTTCCAAACCATGAAAAGTACTAATAAACTCTTCTCAACAACAGTAATAAAATAAAAAATAACATAAACATCACTGAATTAATGGAAATTATGTCAAATTCGGATGGACCACAGCCTTCACCTGGTCAAAATGTACTCAGATAAAGAGAGATTTTATTCAAAGATTGAAATTATTCTATGCTCTAGTATAACCCGAAATTATATTTTCAAATGATAAAACATGGCCACAACAAAATGTGTCCAGTTGTCCCTTTACCCATGGGGACATAAATGATCAGTGGAGTAATTTGAGCCAAAGGCGGATTTTTAACCCTGTCTGTGCTAATGTCTGCTTGTTTTCATGCAATTACCCCAAAAGTGAGCTGGGCCCCCGGTGATAAAGGATGTATTACCATGGGGGGGTTAGGAGAGTAGCGTCATAATGCAACGGAGTCAACTGAGGGGACTTCACGGCGGTTCTGATCTGATCTCATGATCGCAATAATTTGTGACCCCATTTGCTGGCAGTATTAAAATGCAGCCTGTGTCTGAACAGGTGATCTAGATAAGAAGAAAAAAAGCATGTTAATGAAAGGTGAAAACAAGATGGGGGTCAGATTGCGATCAAATCTGCCCGACCACATCTGGAGGTAGTCTGGCTCGCGCTGTGTTTGCTACTCTAATAGTTAAATTTAAGTGTTACTTCTGTTCGGACATTTATCTTTGTCTGTTTTTTCTTTTCTTTTTTTTTTTCTTTTTCCCCTTATCTTCTCACCTCCTTCGTGACACATCCAAACATTCAAATTGCCAAATTTTAGAAATGCTAGAAAGATTGAATATGACCATGTGAATGTTTCATTGGATCAAACCTTTATAACAGTGTTTATTATCATGCAAGCATAGTTTGCCTTTGAGAGAATGAAGGGAATTTTGTAAAATAAAATCATGACAATAGGATGACCGGAGTATGAGGAATGTGGCAGCAAACAAAAACCTGCATTCAATATGTTTTATGAACACTAATTGCAGTGAAACATAAAATAAGGCTACGTTTCCACACACAAAGACTTGCATATGAACTGTAAAATGACTTAAGACGAAACCTTTTCTGCATTGTATCTGCAGAATGTTGCTTTGTTTCGGCACTTGTGCATAAAAATGAGTCATGTTTAAGAAGATGCAAGGATTCTTTCATTTTTATTCCTTGTGTGCACAGTGGCTGTGAGGGGAAGAAAACAATCTCATCACATGAGCTAAAACCTGGTGGAAACAGACATACAGCCACCCTGGCACAAAGTGTGCTGTAAGGTCTCATGTAATCCTGCGTCTCAACAGACGCCAGACGCCAGCGTTTACCCGTAGGCCCCTCTGTCAGCCAGGACCTCTCCCTGGCTCGAGAGGCATCTTGGGATACGATGTGCCCACAATGCCAAAGAGACAGGTGTTCCGTGCCAGCTGTCAGTGCAGCCTTTAGTTCTCCTGCAATCCTGCTCCAAGACACACAGTTGCATCTTCCATACTGTTTGTCACCAAAGGCAATCTAGTAGACAATAAAATGTGCCACTAATTAAAACTTGGCCTCTAAAATGTAACTATTAAATGGATAGAAGTCTTTTCAAAGTATTCCAATGGGGTAGTATATATTATGTGGAACCCCTGACATTATATGCAGTTTGTGTCAAGTTAGATCATTTGACAAATTCCATAGCAACCGTCAAACATCATGTTATTATTCTGCAGGTGCCATTGTTATTGGTGCTGATTATGCTCCTAGTTGCTGTTGGTATTGTTTTGACAAATGGAGCAAATATAATATTCTCTTTTAAATTAACATGTGTCTACGCTTGTCATTTGAGTTTAGTGTGTCACTTGCAGCAGAAATCTGAACGATCGGTTGAAATTACAAGAATGATTTGATTATCTGGTCTTAATTGGGAACGCAGGTAAATGCATTTAACTGGAGTCAATCTTGTCCGAGCAAGAGTTTTTTAAACAATCTTCTTTGCAAATGGAAAAGCGATTTTTACGGATGAATAAGTGTTTTTCTTATTACAGTATGGCTTGGATCGAATCCTCGGGGAGGAGAAAAGTCTTGCTTTGCTCGCAAGAGCAATTGATCCCACCCAGTCTGCCATGATGACTGACGTGGTGAAACTGCTGTCAGCCATCTGTATTGTGGGTGAGGAAAACACGTAAGTTCTGGTTTCTTCTTCTTCTCCTTTTCTTCTCTGAATACATCTTACCGCTTTGTCACAGACCACAGATCTTAGTGACAGGTTTGGGGGATCAAGAGCCCCTCAGTTGAAAATAGAATAAAAGAATCCCACCCACTGTCCTTCTCTCGAACCCGGGCGATCGCATTATAATTTCAATGCTCCACACTTACCTGTTCTCTATTATGAATTGTAATAGTTAGAAATAATAGTGCATGATTGAAAATGTATATAAGTAGATTTATAGGATCTTAAAATAAGAACAAAATACAACAAGCAAATTGGATTTCCACTAAAAGCCCCAAACAGTGTCTTCCTTTGCAAGTCTTTGGATGAGTTCCTCTGTTTGTGACAGCTCCACAAGTTTGATTGTCGAGTTGTTTTTTCAGTAAAAATATAGGTGCTATGAACAGTTGGATAAATGCTTCAAAATAAACTGATTGGATTACTGAAACAAGTTCATATCTGCATGAACTTGTATCCATATAGTTGTTTTTAAGCAGTTTTTGACTCCCAGACTCCCTGGAAACTCCATGGCCGAATACTTTTCTTAATTTTCACCCTCATTTGTTTGTCCTGCTTTTCTACCCCAGTTTGGAGAAGGTCCTTGAAGCTATCACCACTGCTGGGGAATGGCGAGCGATCGAGAGGTTCAGCCTCATCGTGCAAGGCCTGAGAGATTGCTCAGTTCAATTACAGGTGTGTGTGTGTGTGTGTGTGTGTATGTGTGTGTGGGTGGTGGGGGGGGGTGCACATCCATCAATCTCCTCCTGTATCTGAAATTATGTTGAAAAGGTGACCATTTCAGAAGGTCATGTTCACAGTGTGCTTGGGGGTGTGAAGTCACTCATTTGTGACCCATCACTTTTTGTAATCTACAGATTCTTCAATACATTGGCGCTGTTGGAACCCCTTAATCCGATTTCCATCTACGATCTTTTCATAGATATAGATCTTTCTTGAAACTTAACCGATATGCAGAGATTGCTTTGTCGCAAAAAGTTGCAGAAAATCAAAGAATGAAACAAAATAAACAAAAATAGAAAACAAAGTATATTACAGATTTGCAATTTTTCATCATCAAAAATCTCCGATGTAAGCACTCCGATACAAACCTTCCATTCCAGACTCCGCTCCAGCACTTCTATGTAGAATATTCTTATGTTTGTGGTTAAAAAGCAATTGTAAGCCATTGGTTAATGATAAATGGGTCAGTTTTTCCTCATAGCTACTGTTGCTGACTATTGTTCTCTGTTTGAGTAATATCACTTGATCAAGCCTTTTCTAACATTCCATACTACATAATAAGTATTAAAAGTATGCATGATTCACCCAGACAACAGGAAAATTGACATATAGGAGAGACGTTTCTACCAGTCGGAGACAATCTGGACATAAAAAAAGATCTGCGGCGTCACGTGTAGCCAGACGGCCTCCATTGCATTTTACTGATGCTGTGTTCTTTTGCACTATGTCTTAATATACACCATATAGTAGCCTTTTAACCCCATGCATTATTAAAGTGCAGTGGCTTTTTATTTCAACACTCGCACTGTGTGTCTAAAGGGGTTTTGCTTTAGTTGGCCACTTTTATACCCACTCTCTTGTGGCAGTCTGGAGCTTGAGGAAACTGAATTTCCTCAACAAGTGTAAATTTTAATTAAGTCACTTGCATGCCTCGAGAAACAAAGCCGTGGACAGTCTATATAATTTAATGTACGTATGAAAAGAGAAAGAGATGATGATCTGGATGTGTAGAAAAATGTTTTTAGCTCAGTGCCAACTTGATTTAATTTGTGATACATTTTCATTTGCTTTAGGAGGGTATTTTGCCCCCACAAATTGCAATATTCCAATACAACTTCCAGTGCAAAACAATAAAGAAAACGGTGACAAAATTGTGACGGGTGTGCCGTCAAATCGACAATGAACCTTAAACATCTGCATGGCCCTCTTGGGCTCTCAAATTGCCATACCCCTCTTTTCACACATGAGTGGATTGCTTTACTGATCAATAATTGATTTTCCTGTCTGTTTGCCTGGCTAGTTGAGTCACAGGATGCGACGGTCACTGGGCAGTAAACCAAACTCTGAGGAGAGGGAGGAAAAACAGCTTCCAAAAGAGCGAGTTTGCCCTTAAATTGACTATTGCTTCGTTTTGTGTGTGGGTCTGCAGTTGTTGCATTAATATTAAAATCAGCACCAGCCCCCAACACACACGTACACACGAACACAGTTGGGGACTGGAGAAAATAGACATGCATTAGTTATGGTCCTCTGCTTCTTAGGGACATAACTCATTTAGGATGCATGTCTGCATGCTTTTCATCAACTTCTGGAGGCAGAAATCAGTCTCTCATTCTTCTTCTTTTTCTTCTTCTTCTTCTCTTTTTTTCTTTTTTGTGCTCATTGTTCTTTGTACCCTTGATGTTTCAGGTGGCGTGCATGCAGCTCATCAATGCACTGGTAACATCTCCCGACGAGCTGGACTTCAGGCTGCACATTAGAAATGAATTCATGCGTTGCGGCCTGAAAGAGATATTGCCGGTAAGCACGCACTCTCACCCCCCCCCACCATCACCATCACCATGCTCACGTGCACACATAATGACACTGTTAAATCGCACACCCAGCTCAAATTAATATTTCAATGAGTCGTCCAGTGGAATGTCATAGATTTGCTCCAACAAATGACTTATCAGGAGCGCAGAGGTTGCAACCAGGCTAATAATCTTTCAACCTTATGGAACCCACCTCAGATAATGACCTTTTATAAACAATGTTGCAGCGTTGCTGAGAAAACAAATTAATCGAAACGAGGAGCTGGTGGGCACACCTGTATATGAGCAGGGGTAATAGTGTCTCACTGAGCTTCTGATCGTGGAGCCTCTTGCGTTCAGATGTTACAGACAGCCTTGGATTTAAATTCTAATATACTTTCTTCTGATCCTCAAGTCTTTGTTCCATTGGAGCAGATTCACCTTTTCCTCTGCTTCTCCTTTCTCTTCTTTAATTGATCGGCAGCGACTGACAACTGTCAGGAACGAGGCCCTTGACATTCAGCTGAGGGTGTTTGAGGAGCACAAAGAGGAGGACATGATAGAGTTCTCTCACCGACTGGAAGATATCAAGAGTGAGCTGGAATATCCTTGTCATTAGTTGTCTGATTTGGTGGCCGCTTCCTGGTGAATGTGGTTGATGCATACTTAAATCGCCCCGTGGCATCCAGCAAAGGTCAGTGACTCTGGACAGCATTAACCCGGCATGTGAAATCCAAGCAAAATCCTTATCGCTTTTGTTCGTTTTATGTCGACACCTTCCACTTAAGTTTCTCTTGTTGTTTGAAAAAGCGAAAATGCAGTGTTTCCACTTACATGTGAATCCTTGACTCTTTGCACCGATGCCGGAGATGTGTTCAGCATCGTGCAGAGCATGGTGAAGGACAGCAGCGCGGAGCACTATTTCCTGTCCATACTTCAGCATCTGATGCTGATCCGCAACGATCACTTGATCAGGTAAAACCAAAATCAGCACCACACACAGACGCACTGATTTTCACTTCCAGGGCGGGCTTGTTTATTTGTGCTCTTCAGAAGCACACCACTGGATGATGCAAAAACTACCAGGCTAATACACAGGTTTTTTTTCTTCGATTGTTGCAGAGGTCTGAGCGTTGGAACTACTCTAATAAGGGCTGGGTATCGATTCAGATTTTCCAGATCGATATGATTTAATATTACAAGGTCCCAATATGGTCCAATTCAAGATTCGATTCGATTCCACGTAGATTCAGTCAGGGATATTTCAGTTAAAATTATGCTGTAAATTTAATGAGGAACTTTTTGACCTGGTACATTATTAAAATTGTGTTTACATTAAGAATTGAATCCAAACCAGTTACATTAATCATGTACTTTTATTCAAACATGACCACCTGAAATAAAAAACAAAAGATTTGATCGCTGATCACGCAAGATTAGCTGGGTTGATACCACAGGCTGCTTCTCTGCACGTCTAAAGAAGACATAATTACTTAAATTAAAAGATTGATTTTTGGATGTATGAATTGAGCCATTCAAAGAGAAATCGATTAAAATCCCTTAAATTGATTTTTTTTAAACCAAGCCCTAATTTTAATTAAGCAACATCAAACAAGTTCATTCTTTGATTCTACTTCTAAAAACTACATTTTTATTTGGCCTTTTTTTTCAGACAGGTATAGGAGATGTAGTTTTTTACCTTGACAAATTCTGACTGCATTCTGCGCTCTTCTGCTTTTTTATCAACTGATGTTGTGGGGGTGTGGCCGCCCAGAGTGGCTGACAGATCCATCAGAGCGGTCACGCCTCCCACCGTCCATCCCAATTGAAGGAGTTCTTGCCCCACTTTCTGATTTTGATGGCCTCTTATAACAAAACATGCATTGGAGATACAGCGAGAACACTCTACGTGCGGGGGAAAAGGAAACTGGGAGGAATGCAAAAACAAAGCTGCAACATAACAAAGACATGCAAAGAAAAGGCAGAACAAGAAAAGTTGAAGTCACCTACCTGTATATAAGAGCACTGCAGAATAAGGGGTGTCCCGATCTGATATTGATATCGGTCCGATATCAGCAAAAAATACGAGTATCGGATTACATTGGCCTGCATCTAAAATAAGCACTCCAATGCAAGCAGTCCATTGCAGACCCCGCTCCAGCACTTCTATATGTAAGCCATTGGTTAATAATAAATGGGTCACTTTTCCTCATACCCACTGTTGCTGACTATTGTTCTCTGTTTGAGTAATATTACTTGATCAAGCCTTTTTATAACAGTCCATACCACAAATTGATTGATAAAAGTATGCATGATTTGTGCTGATATCGTATCAGATGACTATGGGTATTGGCCAATACTCAAGGCTGCATTATTGATATCGTACCTGAAGTGAAAAAGTTGTATCGGGACATTCCTACTACAGAATGGGTCGGGATGACGCATAGATCATTGGGGGAAAAAACTTAAAACACAAATGGATAAAAGTAGGCGTTCGAAAAAACAAAATATCCTCACTACCGGTCTGAAAAGAAGAACATTTGTTGTAGAAAAAGTGTTGATTATGCAATGTTTTATAAACACCAGAGTTGCTTGAAAGGATGTTCTGATTTTTGACATGAAGTTGTATGAGATCCTCTCCATCATTGTCGTTCATCAGCAGTGACTTTTCCCCCACTGTGTCCCGTGAGCGGAGTTCCGGCCTGGTTTCGGTGTTGCAGAAAGTAGTTCCGTGTAGTTGCTGGGGTCACACGGATAAAGCGTTTTGCTCCAAAAAACATGCGTTCACAGGAGTAATCCATTTGTATCACAAATTCTTTTCCGTGAAAATGTCTGACCTCACAGTCACCCGGCACTATTTTCCTTCTGTTTGTATCACTGCGCGCACTATCATCAGCTCTTTCACAGCGTTTACGTGCTCGGAGGGTTGCTGCTGCACATGTCTTTTGCTTTGCAGTGGTCTAGAATAGTGCAGAGTGATTGCGAGGTCGGACTTTTTCACAGCAAAGACTTTGTGATGCAAATGGAATAATCTTTTGAACGCATGTTGTTTTTTGGAGCAAAATGCTTTATCCATGTGACTCCAGCAACTAGACGGAACTACTTTCTGCAACACCGAAACCGGGCAGGAACTCCGCTCACGGAGCACAGTGGGGGGAAAATCACTGCTGATGAACCACACTGATGGTGAGGATCTCGTACAACTTCATGTCAAAAAATCTGAACTATCCCTTTAAAGTACTTTTATATCCTTTTATTTGAGGCGGGCAGGTGTTTCTGGTGTTGGGTCCACCTCACTATCTGTGCAGTAATGCCACATGCCGACTGAATGATAACGACGAGGGCCGACGCGTCATTTTAATTTCACTTTCATCTTTGGCAAGCGCAGAGGGCCCGGAGACCCTTTTGAAAAACTGGCAATAATGTACACAGAGGGGGAGTATTTGTTTTGTGAAGTCTCTCTCTCCTTTTTCCTTAAAGCCCCTCAATGACATTGGCTAACAAAGGGAATGCTGTCTCTTTCATCTTCCAGCTATATACAGCAGCCGCAGCTCCAGAGTATTTCTTATTTCCTATTAATGGTACATTTCAAAGCCTTATTTATTTTTTTTAGTCTACTCACAGCTGGATGGAAGTTTAACCCTCACTTGATCAAACGGTGGAGCTGTAATCTGAAGAATATCAAATGTGTCACCTGCTGTTTTTCCCCCTGCCACCTTTAAAAAAACACCCTCAGTGTCAACCCCCCCTCCCCACCGCCGCCGTGGTCTGGCCCTGGCTGATTAATTTCCTTCATCAGCGCTGTTTATGCTTCCCATTTCCTCAGCATTAATATCAACATGAAAAATATTTACAAACCCTATCAACCTGTATTCATTCTTCACCAGCCACAGTGTGCCTGCGTTAGAAAACAACTTGTTTATCCACCAAAAGTGCAAAAAAACACTTGTGCTTTGGGAGTGAATACCTCAATCGATTGGGAATTGGTCACTAAAACAATTAGTCGACAGAAAGGCATTTCTGTAAGTATGACAGTGATTAATGTAGGCTGATGTTTATTATCCTATTGTGGAAAAATATGTGTGTGAAAAACAATCTAATGTAATGATTTAAACATTCACCATTCTAACATGTATATCAACTGGTATTTTTTATTTTCTTTAACATTTCCGAGTTGGTTAAGTATTTTGGCATATTCTTTTTCATTATTGTGACATCCCAGTGGGTTTTGTTATCATCAATGTGTACAGCAAAGTGGATATATAAGTGGTGCAAATAGGAAATTGGTGGTTTTTAGTTAATAAAATGAAATAAGATGTTAATTCTTGCAACTCACAACACCGTAAACACATACGTTGTTATTAACAGTGTTAGTTGGCAAATCCTCAGTGATTGTGATTTGGGCACGCTGACATATTCCAGTAGTAGTACTTTATTGATTGCAAAGTACACACAGGTACAGTGGAAATATAGGGTAAATGGGGTAATTACTGAGGTATAGAGTTGGGAAGTTGGGAAGTCTGATGGCTTTTACTTCGTAACTCTGAGCAGTGGTCATGAAGAGCAGAGTGGAGTTCTTACATCTCAGCCTGCTCTTCTAAACATATGCATGCACACCAGTGACAGAAATGTACATTCGCCGAAAAGATGTGAATAATCTCACTGTGGTTTGGTAGAACACTGACCGGATGAGTGTGTATTTCACTACATTTACTATTCCGATACTAATAACTAAACTTGATTTGTTTAATCCCACCCTGAAGGTCAATTAATCCACTTTCCAATTGGTCAATATATTTTGTCAGCATTTTTACTGTGCTGTCTTTTACTTTTTGAGTTCCGTGTCTATTCTCATTCTCAGGCCTCAGTACTTTAAGATCATAGAGGAGTGCGTGTCTCAAATTGTGCTCCACCGCAACGGTATTGACCCAGATTTCGGCTACCGCAAGCGTTTGGATGTGGATTTCAGCCACCTCTTCGGCAAGTAGTAGAAATTCTCACCCGGGGGGGGGGGGTTGTGGATAGACAAATGATTAATATGTTGATTTGTTGATTTCAGAGGTCTGCATAGACAAGGCTCGGATTGATGAGTCTGAGCAGAGAACCTCCGAGCTGGCACAAAAGGCAAGTATTGACCCAAAACACCATTATGTTTTAATCCCACAACATACCCGCTGCATCTCTCGGCCCAACCAAAACCGGTCAGGTCGTGTTGCCCTCGACATTTTGTTATGTAAAATAACATTTGCGCATTTAATAAAACATGGCAGCAGTGAGGGTAACATTGACAGGGGGCCGGCTTGCATTATTAAAATTGTTGCAAAAGATCCCAGCAGTATCCAGGACGATGCTTCAGATTCTGTAAATTGTTTTTTTTTTCTGAATTGATGTATTCTATTTCATAATTCACCCAAAATACTAAGACATATTAGCATAAAGTGTGTGAGGCCAAATGTGCTGGCTGCTGTGATTGATTAATGTCTAGGTGTTGTCAGGCTGGAGACCATGATTACAAGGCTGGCCCTGCTGATTGGGGAATAACGCCGAAGAGCCTTTATTAAAAAATGGGTGTTGGTACAGGAGGTTGAAATGCAATCAGTTAATGATGTTAAACGAGGTATGAATGTTGATTATATGAAATGATTATACTATTAAGTACACCCAAAACAACTGAACCCAATAGTCTTCATGTTTATTCCGAGTTGCATTAATTCAAAGCGAGCGGGTGCTTGTGTGATTAATTTGGGGGCATGTGTTTCTCTCTTCAGTTCGATGAGGAATTTTTAAGTAGACAGGAGACAGAAGCTCAGCTGGTTAAGTGTGAAGAAAAAATTGCCGAACTGCAAGCGGAGTTGCAGGCCTTCAGATGCCAGGTAATGTATATCTAAGAAAGTGTTTTTATTTGTGTGTCATTTGTTTTACGTGTTTCTCTTCCAGCATGCATTTAAACTTCATGTTTGACATGCATCAGGTAGAAATGACCAGAGAGGATCCGATTCCGATACCAGTATCAGAAATGCCCCGCTGAATGTTTACTCTCTTAAACAGGAAAATGCACACAGGAATAAGACCTGTGTCGCTCGCTCCCGGAAAGCCCTAGTCCCATGTACCTTTAGCTAGAAATGCGAAATCAGAAAACCAATGACTACGTTTACAGGCAGTCAATATTCGGGTTAAGGCACACATTCTGGTTACTGAAACATTGGGAATAACCCGTAACTTTACGTTCACCTTTTTGTAGATCTGGCTATCCCGCTACCTTCTACTGTCTCCAAATACCATGATGTTTGTGTCTTTCATCACACTAATGATATAATTAGTTTCCTTCTCACTCAGAAAGTATGGTGTGGTGTTGTTGTTGCATTTTGCCATGCTTAAAATGTGTTCCTGTTCTCAACAGACCAAGATTCCTTGTGAAAAGAACATACATGTCCCTTTTGATAGGGATATCTTGATCGGCGTATACATGATCAAATATTCGGGTTAGAAAAGGAGTAACCCAGGGGTAATATACACATTTTAAAAAACGGAATATATGAGCATATTCCGGTCATTCAAATGGGTTACTGCTGTTTACACGGCCGCGCACGATCGGGTTACTGCTAATATTCTGGTAACAAAAGGCTTGTTTAACTGCATGCAAACTTGGCCAATTTGTTCCTACAACAGGACGCGCTTGACTTTCAACTTTTGAGCACCAGACGCGAGTAGTACCAGTTCATCACACCTTTGGCCCAGGCAGCCAATTGAATCTTTGGAATCAATTAAGGGCTGGGCTTTGGTCCATGTGCACCACGACCAGCTCATATCTAACTGTACATTCTGCAACTGGCCTGAATCAGACTCAATGCGTCATCTACATCGTCTCTACAAAATGATTATGGCTTTATTGTAAAAAATGTGGTTGCACTTTAAGGCTGTCAAAGGAATTCAAGACTTACAGTTAGAATTAGTTATTTTATTTTTATTTTTGCACAATTATGAAGTACACAAAAGACAAAAGAATAACAAATTATATGTTGTGCCGGGGGAGGCAAAAAACACAAAAAGGCTTATTTGAATCCTCCACCTAAAAAGAAAATCAGGTTGCACAATATATGTACATATAACTTACAAAAAAGAAAATAAAAGCTACTCAAAAGTTATGACAAACGACAACAAAATACATGGCAAAATGGCAAAATACATACAACAATAACAAAAAACAAAAAAAGAAAGAAGAAAAATAGAAAATGAGTGTATTGTTTGTGTCTGAATTCTCTACGAGATTATATTGATAATGACTCCAGAGATAATGACGAAGGAAAAACAAAAAACTGTGAAATAATTAAAAACATGTACACATAAAGAACATTAAAAAAGATCAAAACGGCAATTAAAAAATCCTTTTATCATGATAGAAGAATTTTTTTTTTACTTATTATGTTTAAAGAAAAATATAAATATATAATCTTCCATGGCATGCATTCTGCAATGACAACGATAACAATCACATCACATCCATTGGAGTTTGTACTAGCTGGCCAATTGAAGTAAAATGAAATAAAAAATGCGCAGTGGTATTGGATCGATACCTGTCACCTGCTGGTACTCAAAGCTTGCAGCATACTG
>CAESWR010000886.1:86553-115238 GCA_903171835.1 Mullus surmuletus
CACAACTCACGGAACCTATGATTCAGGTAGTTTTGAAATTAATAGAAATGTCGATTCCGTGCTCCATTTATTGAAGTGACAAAGATGCCACCCAAAGGTGTCTCACCGCTTTATTTGATGCTTGAGGTGTGAAGACATTTCTGTTTTCGTATTTGCCTGCCTCGCTCATGCTAAGGGGCTGTTTGGGTGCGGTATAATACTAGTAGCCCCCTGTTGATTATTCTGCTGCACGCTGTCAAGAATTTCCTCTTTTATTTTGCCATGCCGACAACACGCATTCTAATCTTCAGCCGTCTGAGAACTTTTGAGCCCCTGCAACAAATCCCCCCCACCCCCCTTTCCCACTACCCTCTTAGCCATGGGAACAACTTTAAATTATGAGCAGAAATGTAATGCTGCTGAAGGTCGGCAATGTCAGCAATGCTACAGGGAAGCAACGGAACGTTCAAATCAGTTCCGAGGTCTGCAGGTAAGCATCGCGAGTGTAAATTCTCTTCCAATTTTGGATGTTGTATTTTGTAGAAATTGCAGGCTGTCAGTTTTTACTTGAACAGTCTGTCAAAAAAGGATTTTCCTATCAGAAATAATGCGCCAGAAAAATTAATGATACATGTGGGGATCTTACATAATTGATATGGAATCAGTCTTTGTTGCGTTGCATTAGAACCAACAAAAACAAAGTTGGTATGTTTGCCTTTACCTCGGGCATTTGCAACAAATTATGTAACCCGTTTAAATACATCCCAGTACATTTACTCCAGTCTGAGGGTGTTCGCTAGTAAAGTCACATTGGAAAGCGGTGTAATTAACATGACCCACACTATAACAATCTTGTTAATTATCATGTTTGGAAAAATAATCAATTTAACTTAGTTCCAAGTCCGTACATACTTAAATTTAACAAATGGACCAAAACCTGTCAAAAAAGAGTGGCAGAATTAGTTTTGATTCACACAGACACAAAAAAAAAACAATCTCAGCGGCCGTTTTAAAGTGAATTAACCTGTTGACACACAGGCAGAAAGCGCTGTCGAAAAAGACAATAATGCCAACGTGCTGTCCTCTACGCTGCCTCTCACTCCTCGTGTTGACCTCTTCTCTTTTTGTAGAACCTTGTGAAGCATTTACCAGAGCAGGAGCAGCTGAATGCTTTGGCCAAATACAAGAATGAGTATGCAAATTTGTCAGAGCCAGAGCAGTTTGGGGTCGTGGTGAGTATACTCATGAACACACACACACACACACACCTACACACACTGCTTTTCGTGGATGACATTATGAATTTGCAAGACCTTTTTTTTTCAGTTCCAACTTCCAAACCATTGCAGCAAAGTGTTTCCATCATCCAACCACAATCTTCATTTAAACACAAATTAGAACGTAAAGTGTCAAACTTGGTCATATGGCTTGTTCTGACAAAGACGGAAAACCATGATTGTTGACGTGATGGTGCTATCCAGCACAAATGTGTATCACAAGCGTGATATTTCTTTGCGTTGCATCAATTGATATTAGACCTTGTGCTTTTTTTTCTTAGTTAGTCAATTAAATCGGAAAGCAGAGTGAATTGAATTGAGTGGTATCAAAATATCCCACTTTAAAAATTGAAAATACCATTTCTTGATATTAAAATCTATAAATTACAAGAATTATTTTTGCATCATAGCTCTTCCGGTTTCTCTTTCTCTTTTTGTAAAAAATATGACGACGCAAACACAAAGTGAACATTTTCACATGAATGTCCTAATCCCTCTGTTTAAATTTTTTCCCCCCTCGAAGCTTTAACAGGAAAGACGGGACACCTGTGGACCGTAACACTGATTTATGCACATTAGAGAGCAGCACTGCTGCCTAATTATGTCTGCATCGCTTTCTTAAAGACCTTTCAAGGGAGGCTGACTTAGAATTATGCATGACTATGAATGCAGCGCTTTTTCTGTATTTTGTATTTTTCCTCCCTTTGCTTTGTGTGCCCAGCTGTTTTTCAAGCAGGGGACCTTACCACCAAATGGAAAATGCAACAACAAAATAGAAGAAAATATCCTCAGCTTTTCTGTGTAATTCTTTTGCGAGGCACAGACTAATTAATAGAAGTACATTTACATCATTCATTTGTCTTGTGCTCTGCTTGTGTGCTTTTATTTGAGAAAAGCACGGTCAAAGCAAATTCTTAATTTAAATCGTGCTTGTTATATATTTCTCATTACTTGCTGCTCTCTCGTGAACGTAAGCCTAAAATAGTACTAGCATTTATTCTAGAATAAAATCTTCATAAAATTCCCTAAAGTGCAAATATGTTTACACTGTTTGTCATGGATGCTATTTGGAACATTACTTTTAAGCCTCAGTTTATTTTCACTCTTTCGAAATATGACAAATCACCCTGTCTGCTTGTCCTCCTGGCGCAATTGCAGCCACAGTTCCCGTGACTGGCAGCTCCGTAAATTACGGGCTTTGATCTTGGATTAAAATTGTTGTTGACTCTTCACTTAGACATGTGTTGCGAGTTGCCAATATGTTCTCGCAAATGTATTTATTTTTGCGAGTAGTGGCGCCTTGTATTTAAACTCACTGTCCAAACTCTTGAAAGCATCGAGTAGAAAGCTGGAGTAGGTGCTTTTCACCATACGCTTGCACGACATTCTTTCATGCCTGGCTTCTGCTGCATTGACTACGTTTATACGCAGTCAATATTCAGGTTAAGGTACATGTTCTGGTTACTGGAACATTGGGAATAACCCCTTAACATGCGTTAGCAAACAGGGTTATTCCTGTATACATGGTCATTGTAATCAATTGGGATATCCTGATCAAATGAGCAACGCACAGAGCATGTCTGGTACAAATCCTGCTTGGCGGAACTTTCCGCTCACCTTTTGGATCTATTTCTACTATCTACAAATGCCGTGATGTTTTTGTCTTTCATCACTCTTAAGAAGTTATTGGTTTCGTCCTTACTTCAAAAGTTTGGCGTGGTGTTGTGAATAGAACATGGGCAGAACACAAGTTGATGTTGTTTGATGGGGATATCCAGATCTGCGTATATTTGATCAAATATTCGGGTTAGAAAAGGAGTAACCCAGGGGGAATATTCGGGTTTTATTGAGATGGGTTATTGCCTATCGGCGTATACATGATCAAATAAAGCGTGTTAGAAAAAGAGTAACCCAGGAGTAATATTTGGGTTTTTAAAAACCAACAGATTTTTCAGACAGGTCATTGGTTTTTACATGGCCGCACACAACCGGGTTATTGCTAATATTATGGTTAGAAAAGGGTTATTTGACTGCATGTAAACGTAGCCATAGTTTGTTGCGGAGGAATGGTAGCTGCTGAATTGGAAATCCTTTTAGAGATCCATATATCTGTAATGAAAGAGTTTTAAATCAGTTAATTGCACCTCAGGCCCTATTCAGGAGATCCAAGCCAAAGTGAACAGCGCAGTGTCCACATTGTATTAGAATGAATCTCTGTATGTGTCTAAAAGCACCATTATTATCAGATTTCACTTCACCACTCTGTTTGCCATGAAGATAATGATTTCCATCTCCTAAGCCCAAAATTAGCCAGCTATAATTGAGATCGCAATCAGACAGCAGTTACATGTAACTTTTAAGGTGGAGTGTTGTCTTACATGCTACTCAGTGATTTAGTTGATGTTGCGAGTCAATCAGTACACCTTGAATGCATGACACATTCTTTATTCATGATTGGATCCTCAGCCTCTTGAAATATTTATCTGAGCTGATCTGCACCGTGAATTCTTTATCTCCCCACCCGGAAGATCCTCGGTGATGACGGGGGTTCTGGTCGGGGGGAGTGACACACTTAACAAAAGAGCTATAAATTAGCCTTGTCATTCTGGGCAGGCATTCGCGAGCAGGAGCCGATGGACGTGAAATAGAAAACCGGTTGCGCCACCGTCACGCACAAAGCCCACTCAAATGGCACCAGTGATGCCAAGATAGCATCTCGCTAGAGCAGCCTGCCCGGGGTGGCGTGTCTGATGAGTTTTCCACCAGTCAAGAATGACAGGATTTCAACTATTGCCACTACTCATTTGGCCAGTGGCTGCGAACTAGTGTGGTACTGTAATGTCTGGAGTAATCGTGCACCAAAATTTGCAGCACGTACAGCTTGACTGCAGTGTGAACCTGTACTTGATTACCGATATATATTGGGTTAACTGGAACCCCCCACCCCCAACACACATATAGGTGCTGTAATGTCTGGAGTAATTGTGCACCAAAATTGCCAGCACGTATAGCTTGACTGCAGTTTGAACCTGTACTTTATTACCTATATATTGTAGGTTAACTAGGATTGTTGACCCCCCCCCCGCCTACACACACACACACACACACACACACACCTACACACACACACACACATTGTACATACACACTGTACATACTGCTTACATTTGCTCACCTTGCATTCATGTTGCTGCGTTGACTTTGAAGGTGTCCTCCTCTGTTTGCTCCCCCCCCCCCGCTGATTATTTTCTCTCCATACTGCAATATCCTTATCACATAATTTATCTAATCTCTGGGCAGCATTACGTTTGCTTCTCCTCTCTTTTCCTTTTAACGCAGCGCATGCACACTCGCGCACACACACACACACTGCCTGAAATAGTTATTTGATAACATTACAGTAGCTATAATTAAACCCTTGATGGAAGACATCAAACCACACCGCCAGCTGTTGTGTGAAACAGACAATTGGAACCTGTGCCGCCCCCCCCCTCCGTCCACCCAGCACACATACACAATCACTGTTGTGGCCAGGTCTGGGGCCCAACGCAATATTTTCCAATTTTCTCTAATTGTGTGAGAGTGGTAATCCAAGGCAGCCTATTGTATATTCCATCCCCTTTGTTGCCTGCCCTATATGGACACTAACTCCACAATTAACTTACCGGACCGGGGTCCCAAATCAAATCGCTGCCAGCATCTATTACGACTGCCTAGCAACACTTTCAAGCATGTCGGTTGCATAAATATCTTTCAAAGAAGTTTTGCTTAAAGAAAGAATGTGCCTGATGTCAGATTGTAGTTATTGTAAGTCTGACTTTGTTCTTTCAGTGACCATTACTACATTTTACATACTCTCATTTTGTTCTTTGCCCGCCCATTATCCTTCTTTTCTCTTTGTCACTCTATTGTGTTACTTTTTTCTCAGATGAGCAGCGTGAAGCGGCTTTGCCCACGCCTCAGCCACATCCTCTTCCGGTTGCAATTCGAGGAGCAGATAAACAACCTGCGTCCAGACATCCTGGCCGTAAACGCTGCCTGCGACGAGGTGCGCAAGAGTCGCTCCTTTGGCCGCCTGCTGGAGCTGGTGCTGCTGCTGGGGAACTACATGAATGCAGGCTCTCGGAACGCCCAGTCTTTTGGCTTCGACCTCAGTTCCTTGTGCAAGGTGAGGTTTGACACGCCGACCCCATATTTCTATTGCCAAGGGCTCAACCCAAGTGATGTTCATGTGAAAAAAAAACAACTTGGTTGATCTTTTTTTTTTTTTGTGCAGATGTATAAAGCCATGTAGCCAATAGGACAGCACTGATGCAATGAGTGCATTTTGTAGATTAATATAGAAAAATAACAGGCAAAGACTAAATGCAAACAGATTTTGATTTGTTTGACTCTTGCCAGCCTCAACTGTGGCTACTGATTGGAAAAACAAAGTTAAAAAGTTACTTCTAATTAGGCCTGTCACAATAATCAATAAAGCAATTAATCGCATGATAAATAAAAACGAGCTTGATAATTTTCCTGGCGCAGCGGAGCCTTCGTCCCGGCAAAGTAAATGTAAACCAAACAGTGCAAAATGGTGTGGCTCACAGACAGCGTCGTTCGCTACATTAACAGAGACAGGGTCTATTTTTATTGTTTTTGGTTATTGTAATTTTTATAAGCGCAATTTTTGCTAAAAGAGCAATTTTCATTGTTTTTGTTTAGTTTTGTCTTTTTTGTTTAATTTATTATGTCTATTTGAAATTACAGTTTATTGCTTTTGACATGGTTTACTCTCATTATTATGCCATATATTATCATAACATTAATGAAAAAATGGTCTCAACATAATATTGACAATAGTATCGTTTATCTGCAATAATTTCTAGCACAATTATCGTCCAGCAAAATTTGTTATCATGACAGGCCTACTTCTAATGATTTTTTTTCCTATGCATTCAATCTACCCTATTTCCCCCATAGTTTTCAACTCACTCAGAACTCTGTCTGGTACATTAATAAAGATCATAATAAGTTGGCGGTTTTAAAAATGGCAGTTCTCTTTTCTGCTTCCTTGGCAGATGAACGCTAGTGAACTAAACAACAACGGCTGCCTTGATGAGACATCGTATTGACATTGTTTAATTGGGAACATCAGTCCTTGCAAGTAGTGCCATTTATCAAAGGAGGCAATGGAGGCTAGCAGTTTATTCAGAATCTTTCGCTCTAAATCGCTAATTGGGGCTTGACTAGTTCACCCAGTATGACGGGCTCTGTAGTCATGCAGGTTCAAAGGGGCAAACACGGTAAACATAGATACTTGTCCAGTTATTATGACATGAAGATAGAAAAGTGAGTTTAGCCGTGTGATGATAGCGGTATTGAAGAGTCATCCATTGGTTGTGTTACGGATGTTAGCACACTCGCCACTGTTTCCACAGTAACAACCAGTGCCGTTCATCACTGCCACCTCTCCACCCTGTTTGACTCGCACTGTGTTTACGCCCGTACAAATGACGGCGCATATGCACGCAAACAAACATTGCATACGTGATGGATTGGGCGTATTAGTGCGACAGTAGCATCATCAATTAATGAATTTATATTAGGTGAAATGTGCCTCACTTGTTGCACATTTGTAACGTTGATGTCCCTGTGCGACTCTTGATCCTGTTCTCATATGTTATGGGCCTGAGGTGTGAGGTGGTGTAAAAGGCAAGATCTGCAGAAGAAGACATCACCTTCATGCCTGACCCCTTAGTTTGACAACTTAATTCCATGGCACACTTCACAGCACAGGAAAATTATACCCGGCTACACTATGGGGGTTGAAGGTGGTGCAAAATGTTTACATTGTCAGCTGTGATTACCATCCATCTAAATTAATAAAAAAGACTTTTGTATGTGAGCTCTTGAAGGCTTTGAAAAAAAATACAGAAAAACTGAAATTAAAAGGGCGATTAACATGATTAAATCCAACAGGGCTGAGTATAGCTCTCTTTCAATAGTTCACCTAGGGAGAATCACAGCAACACTTTCTGGCGGAGGAGTGATTTCCATGCATGCTGAAGGACTCCACACAATGAGACGATAAAAGAGGCAAGAGATGGCAATCCGCAGATACTGAAAAAAAATAAAATTATTGTATGTGTTTGGGAGTGTCATAAAGCACAACAGAGGTCACACCATTGTGAAGCAGTATTGCCTGCACGAGCGCTGGAAACCATAAGTAGCTATCTCAATTGAGCATTTCTAAGGATACCCATGCTGCTATGAAGCTATTACACATGCGATTTGTCACATAATGGCCAAAACATATGTTTGTAGTGTGGGGCCAGCTGAAGGCGGGTATTTTAACGTGTTTTGTTGTAAATTTAAAGTGGTAATGGTGGTAATTTATCCCCAAAGGACAATTATTATAATGATTTTATTTTTCCAGTAAATTTTGTTGAAGCAGTTAAACACATTCTACAACCAGTTATCTCCTTTTGGCAAAAGCTTTATAGGTTGTGCCAACTGTGAGTAATGTGTGCGACATTGTGTGGGATTACTGTGATTTAAAAAAAAAAAAAAAAAAAAAAATTCGGACATGGCCATTGTGTCTGTAGTAGTCTTGCTTAGAATAGATAAAGGAACTCCTATTTTCTTTTACTTTGGTTCATACCCGTTGAACATAGGTTCTCAAAGTGCGGTCCGCGGGCCAATGACAGCCCGCAGAAATATTTCTGGTGGCCCGAAGTGAATTACAGTTATTAGTTTTAAGCCAACGGTACATTGCTTTGAATGGATGAATCTCTGTTTCAGGATCTTTAGCGGCATCTATAGGAAAACGTGGTAATTAAAGTAGAGAAACAGACAGATGACAGATGAATCTCTGTGGTTTAGACGTCACTTGACTTCACCCCCGGTTTCCATATTTGTAAAGGTTTTCTCAAGTTTTGCCAGGTTTAGCCTAATTTATTAATTACAATGTGTTTATTGCACATTACTGGATGCAGATAAATGTAAATTATAGGGATGCAACCCGGTCATTAAAATGATTACAAATGGGATTTGTAAGAGCCATTTTTTGAAGGTTATGTCATTCATATGTTCTACCGCTAGATGCACCTTCGGGTCTGAATAGGTGGGTTTATTTACGTAGGAACCTTTGTGCAGGTGACAGGTAGTGCTGTACGGCAGAGGAGCATATAGTTTTTTGAACGTGACGTCGGCACTGGGAGATTGTTGATTACTGGATTTATGGAATATTGTGAACGCATTGTTGGGCATTGGCACTATGGTGAGCAATAAAAGATTCTTAAAGGAAGAAGACATTGGACATCGTTATTCTCATCCAGAGGCAACGAAGGACTGCATGGCGCAGCGCATCAATTACGTTTAGCCCGTCGGCAACCCTCAGCGGCGTCAAGTGTTAGGCTTCCCCTACATAAAACTAACAAAACTTGAGTCAAATGGCCATGTTTGGTTTTGTGTGCACAGTTGTCGGGGCGTAAATGCAATGCATTGGTGGTCGAAGGTAAATGAAAAAGGACTTGACTGTTTGTGATTGAGATTGTTTGGATATTCTGAACTATGGAAGTCCGTCAAGCTGAAGCTGAAGCCGCCGCTCAGTCAGCTGATTGTGCGGCAGATGGACCGCAGATGGACAAGCGTGTGATGAAGTTAACTATTAAAGCTTATGCAGCAAAGGTGGATACGTTGCAAAAGGATAAGAAAGCTACGTTAAATAAGGCTAGTATGGTGAAAAAAAAGATACAGGAGCTTATGCAACATGGTGGCACAAAATCAGGGGTGTCGGGTGCTCTTGAAGAGCTTGTCTGTTTGTGTGATGATTCAAAGGGGTTTCATGATTCTTTGATGGGTTTGCTACCTGAAGAGGAAGGGGAAAAGCATGAAATATGGTTCCAAGCAAATATGATTGGGAATAATTAACTAATTTCTCATGTTAAAGGTTGGTTTTGAAGAACATGTATTCAAAAATGATGATGCTACCGAGACTGATGATGCTGCTAATAATGCTGATGCTGCTAATGTTGATGATGCTGAGGGTGATGATGATGATGTAAATCCAGAGGACAGTATTTCAAATGTTGCAAGCACACACTCAAGCAAAAAAAGCACACACGGGTAGATCGAGCACAATGTCTTCCACAATAGTAAGAGCAGAGACAGACAGAGCTGTGCTGCTTGCCCATGCCGCAGCTCTCAAGAAAGTGCATGCTTTGGAGGAGCAACAGCAACAACTCCAAAGACAAAGAGAACAACTTGAGCTTGAAGCTCTGCTGGCAGCATCCACTGCTATATTAGCGGTTTTACAGATGTCCAATTCTTCAAGTGCTTCAAAGGCATCAAATCCAATGAAGTCCTATTTGCAAAGGGAAAAAAGAAAACAACAACAAGCTAACAAGCTAAACCCTTCTGCTAAGGAATATAAGCCGAAAAATCAGAAAAAAATGCAGCAGAGTAAGGACCACATGTCACCCACAACAAACCAAGCACAAGCCTTTCAAGAGTTTTTGGATGCCAAGGAACGGTCGTACTCGCAAAGGCAGGATTGCCCTCACGACAAACAAGTCGATCCACCATCTCCGTCTTGGCAAGCCCCTTTGCATCATGCTCAGCGCACCCAGGAAAGGCAACCCCCCACTTTCAATGCCCAGCCAATGGAAAGAGTATAGCCGTCTGCTTTCAATTCTCAACAATTCATGGATGAAAGACAACATGGAGATTTTTATAACATAATGCAAAGACAGAATGAAGTCATAGCAGCTCTTGTCCAACAACAACGTTCAAGGGTATTGCCAGCAAGAGACATTCCAACATTTGATGGGGATCCTCTACAGTATATTTCCTTTAAAAGAGCATTTGAGCAAGGAGTGGAGGAAAAAGGCTGTGCTGATTGTTTGTACTACTTGGAGCAGTTCACAAGAGGACAGCCAAAGGAGTTCTTGCATAGTTGCCAACACATGCTACCTGGTGAGGGCTATGCGCAAGCAAAAAGGCTGCTGCAGGAAAACGTTTGTAATGAAAATAAAATTGCTACTGCCTATATGGAAAAAGCATTGGCTTGGCCCTCAATAAAGCCAGAGGGCAGGAACGCTCTGCAGGCCTTCTAACTTTTCTTGCGTTCATGTTGCAATATCATTGTACTGTTCCCACTACGTGTTATATACATCCAGTATGTTAGCGCAGATAAACAGCCAGCCAAACTCGGTTTTTCACGAGCCAGGAAGCGAGCGCCTTGCTCCTTTTATTTACAGTGTCCATTTATGACAGGTGAAAGACTTTGAGTAAAACTGTTACAGAAACAAAGAGAGAGAAATATCTCCTATTAGCATAACAGTTAATGAGTAACGTTAACTGAAACACAGGTAGCGAGGAGTGTCTCCAATAAAATAACAACAGGTGCTAATTTCATATGCAAATATGAAAGACACAGTATGAGACGTCATTGATATGCTAATGTGGTAACAAAGGGCTTGAATCACAATTATCATGCTAACACAGTCAAACAAAGAGCTAAACCACTTTTAGATTAGCATTAATGCTAGCAGAGTCAGTTAGCTCCTATCAAAGCAGACGTGCAAAAAACGAACTTTCCCTCTGTTCAGAAAATACATCTATGACACTTGAACTTGTGCTTTGTGGTGTCAAACAACCAAAACTTACAGCCATTGCTTTCGAGGGTTTCTAGATGAAGTTTAAGACACTAAGGAAAACCGTGTACGTCAGAGCTTCGTTTGTTTACAACCACTCGACTCTATCCCAGGATGCATAGCGTATCTTATACGAGCCTTCAAAATAAGAGCACGTCATGAATGCTGAAAAGAAATGTAATATTATCGGGGGGTTTTTTAGCTGTAAATAGTATTTTTAACATTACATTAATTATGAACTCCCTTTCAATGAAACAAATTAAAGGGCAATCACAACATTTACCAGAGGGCAGAACAATCATAGAGAGGCTGCAGTACATGCAAGAGTTAAACATGCCAAGCAACATGAGAGCAGTGATGTCGAAGATGCCACACTAGATGAGAGAGCAGTGGTGAGCTGTGGCACATGACATACTGGTGACTTTAGGACGGAGAGCTTTGTTCAAAGGCTTGAAAACCACGTGAAAATTCTATCAGATCCCTTGACATTCGAGACCCATCATCAGCAACAGCGAGCTCAAAGATTGTCAACAGATCAAGGCCAAAGTTGGGACACAGTATCAGAGGAAACCGCTTTGCCACCACCACCGCTCATGTGCAGTCAGTGGAGAACTTGGGAGGCTCAAGGGCAGCTTCACATGTTCATGGCTCTACCAGGTCGCAGTGTGTTTGTGCCTGTTGCAATCAAGGTCATGCATTGGAAGAATGTCAGGCGTTCAAAAGGAAGAAGCACAGAGACAAAATCCGTTTCTAAAGGAGAAAGAATTGTGTTTTGGCTGCTTATGTCCAGGTCATATGAGTCGTGACTGCAACAAGCGTTTGACCTGCAGGAGTTGTGGTCAAAGCCATCCAAGCGTGCTTCACGTCGACAGGAGAGACGAAGCTAACATTGAACATGCTAGAGAGCAGGTAGCATCCAACAGCATGGTACCTCATACGACGTGTGGTCATACAGGGGCCGGAAAAGATTGTGCTCTTCTCTCCATCCTTCCAGTCCAGTTCAAGTCTGTAAAAGGATACTGGATAATACAGACATATGCCTTTTTGGATCCTGGAAGTACTGCCACTTTCTGCTCAGAACATCTAATGCAACAGCTGAACATCACTGGTAGGCAAACTCGCATTCTTCTGCAAACCATGGGACAGGAGAAGGTTGTGCCAGCCTATGAATGTACAGGCTTGGAAGTGTCTGGTTTGGAGACCAACCATTTCTACAGGCTCCCAGAAGTCCTCGCGCAAAGGAAAATGCCAGTGAGCACGGACAACATTGTGACAGAAAAAGATCTGACAAAATGGCCATATCTGTCGAAGATACAAATTCCCAGCATAAAGGCTAATGTGGACCTGCTGATAGGAAGCAAAGTATAATGTATGTTGGAGCCTTGGGAAGTCATTAACGGCCGCGGGAATGGTCCGAATGCTATAAGGACAGCACTCGTCATGAATGGACTGTTGCGAGGAAAGGCAAGCTGCTGGGAGTCAGAATTTCCTTCATCAGTGGTCAATAGGATTTCTGCATCGAGGTTTGAGGAAATGTTGATTAAGCAGTTCAATCATGATTTCAACGAGAAAGCAACAGAGGAAAGGGGCCTGTCTAGAGAGGACATCAAGTTCATGGAAATTGTGGAGAGTTCTGCAACACTTGAGGACGGTCACTACTGTCTGAAATTGCAGTTTAAGAAGGACAAGGTAGCTCTGCCTAACAACTTCTCTGTGGTGAAGCAAAGGCTACTAAGCCAGAAGAGGAAGTTCCAGAGCAATGGGCAGTCTCATCGAGAGTACAGCTCTTACATCAACAAGATGATTGCCAATGGGTATGCGGAGCAAGCGCCCACGCAGCAGCTGGACTATGGCAGCGGCAGAGTGTGGTATATTCCCCACCACAGTGTATATCATCCAAGGAAGAGAAAACTGAGAGTGGTGTTTGATTGCGGAGCAATGTTCAAGGGAACGTCATTAAACCACCAGCTCTTGCAAGGTCCTAATCTTACCAGTACATTGCTTGGAGTTCTCCTCAGCTTCAGGCAGGAACCTGTGGCGATCATGGGGGACATTAACTCAATGTTCCATTAGGTCAAGGTGGCAGAGGAGGACAGGGTTTTCCTTCTTTTTTTGTGGTGGCCGCAGGGAGATCTGACCGAAGAAGTAGCGGAGTTTCGGATGACGGTCCATCTGTTGGGTGCCGTGTCCTCGTAAATCTCACTGCGCTCTGTCAGAAAGGAGGATTCATGTTGACCAAGAGGATGAGAAACAGCCGGACCGTGTTGCAAACCCTCCCTGAAGAATGTAGAGGCAATGATCCGAAGGAACTGAATCTTAACAGTGGTGTGTGGAGACCGATTCCTTCAGGTTCAAGATAGAGGTTCCTCAGTAATCCTGCACCAGACGCAGAATGTTGGCAGCGTCAAGTTCTGTGTATGATCCTCTCGGTTTCCTAGCCCCAGTCGTTTTGCCTGCCAAAATCATGCTTCAAGAGCTTTGCAGGAGGAAGCTTGGATGGGACAAGACTGTACTTAAGGACATTTTGCATCAGTGGACAAAATGGATAAAGGACCTGGATGTGCTGTCTGGATTTAAGGGGGAAAGGTGCATTAAACCCAAGGCTTTAGACACCCCATACATGCTCAACTCACCTCACTCATCACGTTTCTGATGCTAGTGAAACAGGATATGGAGCAGGAGTTACTTATCTCAGGATGTAGAATGACAGAGGTGGCATGCATGTAGCATTCTTGATGGGAAAGGCCAGAGTCACACCTTTAAAGGTGATTACCTTTCCCTGCTTGGAGCTGACAGCTGCGGTCCTGGCTGTTCATGTCTTTTGGACCGGCAGCACTTTAGTGCTGAAATACATGAAGAATGAAGACAAGCGCTTCCACATTTTTGTCGCAAATCGAGTCACAATCATCAGTGAAGCCACCAAACCATCCCAATGGCAGCATGTCAGCTCCAAGGAAAACTCAGCAGATGATGCATCAAGAGGAGTGAGGGTTGGAGATTTCATCCAGCACAGCAGGTGGATTGATGGTCCAATGTTTTTGTGCCAACTTGAAGAGGAATGGCCCACAAGCGTGGTGGAAACTGAGATAGGAGCAGAGGACCAGGAGGTCAAGAAGGAGGTTGTGGTGAATGCTGTGGATGTTGATAGCTCACCTGATGCCACTAGTCGGCTACTCGCCTATTTTTTGGAGTGGAGAAAGCTGAAAGTAGCAGTGGGATGGTTCCTTATGTTGAGAAAGCATCTTTTGGGGATGAGCCACCAGAGGCGTGAGTCAGGGACTTCTTATGTCAGCACACCGAGGCGAGATAAGTGCATGCTGCAGGAGAGGCAGCATCCAAGAGGAGAAAGTTTGTCGACGGCGGATCTTTTGGAGCCTGAGCTTGCCATCATTCGACACTGTCAGCATAAAAAATTTGAAGGAGAAATTTCCGTGTTATCAGGGAAGACAACAGTCAGCAAGCACGGTGCAATCTACAGGTTGGATCCATATTTGGACAATGGACTGTTGAGAGTTGGTGGACGGTTGACAAAAGGTTTCTTTGCCGGAGGAAATCAAATATCCAATTATTCTCTCCAAGGACCAGCATATAGCAACTCTCATTCTCAAGAATCTACACCAGCAGCTTGGCCACAGTGGTTGTAACCCCACGAAGTCCACCCTGAGGAGGAAATACTGGGTGACAAGTGCCAACTCAGCCGTGAGGAGAATGATTGCTCAATGTAGCGTCTGTAGGAGATACAATGGCAGACTGATAGATCAGAGGATGGCAGATTAGCCAAAGGAGAGTATTCTTCTGGACAATCTACCATTCACTAATGTGGGAATTGACTACTTTGGACCGATTGAGGTGAGGAAGGGACGAGGAACAGTCAAACGTTATTGAGGTGTACTCACCTATCTGAAAAGCGGCTTACATCCGTTCTGACAATGCAACCAACTTCATTTGAGCAGAGAGGGAGCTCAGGGAGGTGCTGTCAGCTCTAAATCATTCACAGATTCAAGAGTGTTACAGCAAATCCTCCAGCAGGCTCACATCATGGTGGCATTTGGGAGCGTGTAATCCGCATGGTGAGAAAGATTCTCAGCTCGGTATTTCGACAGTAGGTTTTAGATGACGATGGGCTTCATACTGTCATACTGTGAAGCTGAGGCCATTTTAAATGATCGGCCTATTACCAAGCTGTCGGATGATCCAAATGATCTCGAGCCACTCACTCCAAACCACATCCTCCTCATGAAAGGAAAACCAGCATTGCAACCTTGACTGTTTCAGCCATGTGAAACGAAGATGGAAGCAAGTTCAGTATATCTTGGATCTCTTTAGGAAACGTTGGATACAAGAATATCTACCCTTACTGCAAGAAAGGCAAAAGTGGAACCAAAAGAGGAGAAATCTGGAGCTTCGAGATATTGTCATTATAATGGCTCCCACTGCCCCAAGAGGCTCTTGGCCACTCGGAAGAATCTTGGCGCTCAGTGCGTCTGCAAATGAAGTCTTCAGTCATTGAAAGGCCTGTGATTAAGCTTTGCCTGTTGCATGAGAATGAAGGTTAGCAGGTCATTCAATGTATTCTATGTACCTAAATGTGATAATTCTGTCATTTTGGTTATGGGTCTTTGTAAATATTGTAATTGTAATTGTCATGCCTGTAAGTCACTACAATTAGGGGCTGGCATGTAAGAGCCATTTTTTGAAGGTTATGTCATTCATATGTTCTACCGCTAGATGTCACCCTCAGGTCTCAATAGGTGGGTTTATTTAGGTAGGAACCTTTGTGCAGGTGACAGGTGCGCAGCACCTGACAGCGTCAATTAAGTTTAGCCCGTCGGCAGCCCTCAGTGGCGTCAAGGATTTTTTTCTGTTTTTCCATTTTTTTCCCTTTGGTGGCCCTTAGTCCAATGTTGGGTTCCTAAATTGGCCCTCAGCAATCAAAACTTTACAAACCCCTGCCGTTGAACAACTGCAACAAACCTTATAACGAAATACATGTGTGTGTTTGTGCAACAGCTAAAAGACACCAAGTCAGCCGACCAAAAGATCACCTTGCTGCATTTCCTGGCACATATATGCGAGGAGGACTACCCCGATGTCATTAAGTTTATCGAAGATCTTCAACATGTGGATCGAGCAAGCAGAGGTAAGGTTCAAATGATTTTATACCCTTCCCGAATTGTTCAGTCCTTCAAGTCCTACAGAGGGTATGGATCTTTTTCTGTAAAAGCAAAGTACTACATGTAATTTGTTTTTATATAATTTAGATGTGGAGTATCTCGTGTTGCTGCTTGGTCATTTTAACTCTCCCATCTGAACCCCCGCTTTGTCCGAGACAATGTCACAGTGTTGCCATTATCTCGGTCTCCTGCTGGTACCAACTTAAGTTCTTTAGTTGAACTGGTCTTTCAAACGCTTTATCAATAATCAAATAGTCGGAGTCTTCTTTGAGGAGTCAAAGGCATGTACAAAAAACATAAATATTTCCTGCCCTCCACCCCCATTTCTCCTGGGGGGCTGTATATGACTATGAAAATAAAAAGGTGCCAGCCGTGTCATCCCAGTTAAATACGGAAATTCCTTTCATGTTATGCTATGTGAAGCATGTTTCTAGGCAACAGGATATGTTATTAAAAGTGAAAACTGTTGTCTGATGGTGAATGTGGTATGGACTGTAGTGGTATAACACAGTAAAGGTGAGTCTAATGAAAATGTTATGAACTGTGTGGGTAGCACAGCTAAATAAATGATCTATATATAAAACCACATCACATCTTAAAACCACATCCTTTCTGAAGAAGTGCCTTCACACATTTATAAAAAGCCGGATCAAGCATGGATTTAATTTTTATATGAGTTAAACTAATGTTTTTTTGATTTGTTTTTCACAAACATAATTGTTTTATTGGAACATTATTTAGCATTTTAAGCAAATCTTTGTACTTCGTTTTGGTATCATTCTGAGATTAGATGATATGATAGATTTCTGTAAACACGCATTGTTGTTACCCCTCTGCTCATCTTTCATTCATCCTCCACTGCAGGACAATACCAAATAGGCTATACTGGTATACTGCAACTCCCTTTGTGCCTTAAAACATGTTTTCTTTAATTATTATTAACAATTCCAGACACTTTGTTACGAGATACAGTCCAGGTTCCATCAGGGCATCACTTATACATTTTTCATTCTTGTTGAGATAATTCCGCTCAGTGATATAGGTTTACATAACTTCATACAGCAATTTCCTGCTAGAGGTCATAGCTGTATGACTAAATGTATTCATCCAGTTTCATTTTGTTGATACCAATTCAGCGATATTCAACTTTCTTTTCATTTCTTTAAAAAAAAAACTCAAAGAAAACAATCACTCCACAAAGACTATTTTTTTGTCCCTCTCTTGAAACTCTTCCTCTGTCGAATCTCCTCCACGATCCTCCACTTATTCGGCCCAGTAACAATCACATTATCAGAGGTTGAGCCAGAACGAAAATTAAATCTCACCGGACTAGATTAGGGCAGTATCATCTAATTTGGGTGGGGAGAGAAGTAATTTCCTTTTCTGATTGGTTAGTAGTCTAATTATTGGTGGGATATGATGCTCCACCTAGACACACCTATTGTCTTCCATTTGTTCACATTTTCGAAGTCTCTCCTAAAACTACCTGAGACTAGGTCGTCACTCTTTGATTCACTGATTTAAAAAAGAGGAGAGTAGCTATAAAGAGATTTATTTTTGCAGATTTGTCTGCACTCTGCGAAGAGTATGGCCTTGTACACACATACAGCACCTGTGGTTGTCCTTGGTTCAATTCATGATAGACAGCTCTCAGAAGAAAGTAATGAACCCTTTCATCAAAATCATTACTTTTTTTTTTAATATCAGATAAGAACGTACAAGTGTGAATGTACAAAATACATGTAGGACCGAGAATAAGCATTAACATATGCATAAGCATAAACAACTAACAGATTTGGTCTGACGACAATGTGGACACCAGAGATGCATGTTAGTATCAGATCCAAATGTGTGTCAAACGCCTATTGCAGTTTACAAATCAACACATTTTGATACCAGGTGTAAAGGGGGTCAAAGTGTGCTCAAAGGTGTACGCGTCTCCAATTGTACTGCCACAGCATGATTCATGCTACTGAAAAGTTGTTTTTTGCCAGCGTCTCCTTTCCTCACACTGGGGTAATGAGAGAAAAGGTGAGGATGGGAAAACAGATACTGTTTTTGAGACTTCCCTGTGAGGCCCCCCGCTAGGATTCGATAGCGCTTTGATAATCTGCGGATAACGATGCTCCCGTTGAGTGTTTCATTTTTATTTATTTCTTTTCCCCCCACCGTGCCGCGCATCCCCTGTGCCCTTGGCCAAGACTTGTAAGTACAAGTGCGAGATCAAATGGGCGAGCACCGGCCTTGGATCTCTCTTCAAGTTACGTCCAGGTCTTTGCTTCATCTGCGGGCCTGAGGCAGAGCATATATTTGCATCCAAGGAGACGGTGTCTTTTATTGTTGCCCTCTTATCATTAAGAACATTTTTGTGCAAAGTGTCTTATCAGCCCAAATGTTTTTTCGCCCACACACACAAAGCCAGGCCCGTGAGATGCTGTCATCAAGAGGCTAGAAGACTCAATGAAAAGCTGCATTACATTGAAACACTCTATCTAAATACTCTATCTATACTAAAGAACATATGATGACAATGTTGGATAGGGGTAGCAGTATTTATGTTACGGAAGCCACTCACTTTTCACTAAGACTTGTCTCTGCCCACTTATACTACCATTTCTCACTGAAGAGCAATTTCAGAGCTTCTTTGTGTCCATCTATGAATTTGTACCTTTTTTCTTTTCAGTTATGAGCTCTCCCCATATAGAGAAATCAGACCTTGAAGTGCTCCTTTAATAATTGTGTACCTATTTATCTGTACCTTTTTGTGTGTTTGTCCTCCTGCCTATACTGATATAACTCTCATGTATGTGTGTGTGCTGGCTGCAGGTCTGTGCAATTACTGCGTTTCGTCACCCTGTGCCATGCGGCGAATTTGACGCCAAAGTTAGACATATCGACATGTTCATGCAGGCCCGTTTCCAATTGAAAACCTTTTAAATGCAACTTCTCAGAAGTATTGCTTACTTTGAAATCCATAGGTTTCACTAAATAAATATCACTAATAGATATATTACACACACACACATATATTTATATATTTATATATAAAAGGGTAGTGTGTAGAGACATTAGCATATCTTCTGGCAAAAATATTCCACCCCTGGACTCATTATGTCCCACAGAGCCGAGCCTCCTCTCATACAGTGTTGCCGTTGCCTGTCCTGTTTCCCCTCTACATGACTAATCTGGTGAAAAACCGCTATTGTCATCACCAGTTGTCACCCCATCACCGCAGATTGGGATGGCCACCTATGATTGTCCTTGGTTTAATTCATGATAGACAGCTCTCAGGAGAAAGTAATGAACCCTTTTATACCTGGTATCAAAATTGTTATATTTATATATATATATTCTATATCAAATAAAAACATACAAGTGTGATTGTACAAAATGCATGCAGGACTGAGAATAAGCATAAAACAACTAACATATTTGGTCTGCAATGTAGAGACCAGAGATGCATGTTAGTATCAGATCCAAATGTGTGTGTCAAACGCCTATTGCCGTTTAGAAAGCAACACATTTTGATACCAGGTGTAAAGGGAGTCAAAGTGTGCTGATAGGTGTACGCATCTCCAATTGTACATTGCCAGCTGATGCCCTTGACTTGAGGGTGGAAGGGCGGGAGGGGGGTCACGCAGGCTGAGGATGTATCTGTACTCGGTGTGTGTCACCTGAAATGTGTTTTTGAGTACACAAGAATACCTAGCACTAGGGCTTGCACAGTTCGAAGACATATATGAATTGCGGTTTTTGAGCAGAATTGATATCACGTTTTTCTGTCATGACTTTTTCCCCACAAAGTGTAATGTTTACCATCGACATGACAAAACAAAACAACTTGGCAGTATCAAACTGCCAACATTTTTTCTGGTACCTATAGCACATTGCACACCACCACAAGCCTGTAACATAGAGGCTTCAATGAATAAAGAAAATAAACATTCAATTGGCCATTTAAGTACAGTAAGCTGCTAAAAATAGTGACATATAAAACAATATGGCCCTGATACACTATCTGAACTTGGACAAGTCTTTACATAATTAGAACATGTCAATCAACGTGCTGTAGCTACATTTTCAGTCTCCAGAGAAAAGTTTGTCCATTGCCAATTTAAGTACAGTGTCGGTAACGTTGCTGCGGTCGGCTCACCCGTATCTTATTCGGATCCAGCAGTGCTATTTTTTGATTGGCTTGAGTATGTCAAGCTTCCATCGAGCTTTGCGAAGCCGGTGGCATCTTTCTAGCAGTTCCATTGCATAGCAGTACAACTCGTTGGCCGTTACATAATACATTTTCATGCGTGAGGAACACCAAGACTAGCGAGTGAGTGTGTGAAAGGGTTAAAATGCATGTGTCACGATAATCAATAAGTCAATTAATTGCATGATAAATGAAAACGAACTCGATAATTTTGCCGGCCTCAATATATTGCCGTGTGCATACGTGTTTGTTTTCCTCCTCTCTCTACCAAACAGGCTGGATGACAACAGCGTTCATTCTGTGTGTTGCTCTCAGCACCTGGGCGTGTTGGCTCCATAGCGGAGTGAACAGAGTGAGTGAACCCTCCTGTCAGTCATCCAGACTCTGGAGGCAGGGCCGCTAATACACACACACGCACACACAGAGCGCATAGGATGACCAGACGTCGTCTTTTACCCGGACATGTCCTCTTTTTTTGAGACCTAAAAATGTGTCCAGACGGAATTTCAAACCTGTCTGGGATTTTCGAACTACTACCCCTCCCGCCCAACCACTGCTGCTGACAGTTCGGCTTCAACCACGAGGGTGAATCAACAACGCAACGTTATAAAGATTAATCGTGCAGGCCTGCCTAGCATGCAAAATGTTTCAGGTGAAATGCAGTGGCACTTGTCGCCGTCTCCATCTTAGCAGCGTCAATACAATCGAAGCAAAAAGCACTGAAGAGACTCCGATTGCAACGGCAACCCGCGAATTACTGACCTTCATGCTCTCTTTTGGATGGAACAGATGCTCGACAAACAGTAGGCTTTTCACGCCTTACGGGTCTCGCCACCCTCGTTGCACTTGTGAATGGTAAATGGGCCGCTTCAGCGCAGCACTCCCTCTTAACTTAACGGTACTCAAAGCACCGCGCGCCGGTGGCAGAGCCCACCGTGCCAGGTGCCAGCCCGCTCGCGGGGAGATACAGTGGCTGCCTGTCAGACTTTGGCCTTGGGAGGCAGATCTGCATTTCTCAGTCTCTTAATTTCCATACATCAAAGGATGCTCTATACTGGTGCTGGGTTTCATGGTGAGTAAGTATGCATGGCGCTGTGTTTGTGTGTGTGTCGTTCAGAGTCATTCACAGCACAGCAGGTTGGCGGAGTAATTAAGGCATGTCAATTGAGGATGTGACCTCCACCAACATTCCAGTTGTTATTCTTCTAAAATGGCCCATGCGACCCCTCGGGGCCGCAGAAATATTCTCATAATGCTCTGCTCGTAATGATCACTCACAATTTCAGAGGCAACAAAAAAAAGCAATGGTGGGGATAAGCAGAGATCAAGGATGCATGGAAACACTCATTCATCATCTCTCTCTCACTTCCTCTCTCTCTCTCTCTCTCTCTCTCTCTCTCTCTCTCTCCCTCGCTAGTTTTTTTTATATGTTTGCAAATAGTTACCTATTGTGAGAAATCAATTTTGCGGTTGCCCTGTCAAAATTGTTATTCTATCTGTATTTGAGTATTCTTTTTCTCTAAGAAACTATTAGAGGGAGCTATTTTTTAACAAATATTGAAGATAAACAATCAGTGGTTCATTGGCTACATTTACGTGCAGTTAAATATGCTTTTTCTAACCAGAATATTAGCAATAATCCATGTGCGCGCGGCCATGTAAATACCAATAACCAGTTTGACTAACCACTATATGCCCATATTCTGGTTTTTAAAAACCTGAATATTACCCCTGGTTTACTCTACTAAGCACAGGAACTACTTGTAAACATGTAACAAATCACTTCATAAGTGTGATGAAAGACACAAACATCACGGCATTTGAAGACGGTAGAAGGTAGCGGGATAGCCAGATCTATAGATAGGTGAGCGTAAAGTTACGCAAAGCAGCAGTTCTCCGTGCGTTGCTGGTTTGATCTGGATATCCCAATTGATTACAATTACCATGTATACAGGAGTAACCTGTGTGCTCATGCATGTAAACAGGTTATTCCGAATATTTCAGTAACCAGAATATGTACGTTAACCTGAATATTGACTGCATGTAAATGTAGTCAATAATTCAATCCATCATTTGCTCAGAACAGAAAAAGCTTAATCATTCATATCTGCAGAACTAAATTACCCATAGTAATAGTGCAGAAGTTAACTTAAGTTTCGATCTCCAAATCATGCTTCAAATGTAAAAGTAAAGAAAAGAGGCGACTCCTTTCTTTCCCTCTCTGGTCTTTAATCCATTACATTAACAGACTGCCTGTCGGCCTCCTCACACATTAACCCATTAGCCCATACCTCACTCAGAACATGTTGGCTGCTTTTGTCAGGCTTTAGAAAAGACATGATTATTGAAATGGAAATGATGGAACAGGTAAAATGTTAGTTCCCGGCGACAGCATTTTTTGGACAATGTTCCTTATCATACTAATTTTGTGAGCAACTTGCAACAGAAAGTGGGATGATTGATTATTTAGATGCACAGACATTTATCTGTATCATTTTTAAAAAGGCGCCTTTGTGAGAAAGCAATTTTTGTGCACAGTGGGGCTTCCTGGCTCATCTTGAAGAGATATACAACAACATTAGCAATGTTTTTTTTCCCCATCTTTATCTTTTCATTTGGCAAACAATCAAAGAACAAAAGCTGCATCACAGGCAACATCTGCTAACCCGACAAAGATTTTTTGTTTTCTTTTGTTTGGTTTATTGTTTCACCAAAATTGGAATCTGAATCTTAATCTGAATTTCTAGCAACCACTTACCTATACATTCAGTCATATTTATGAGCAGAATGCATCAAGTTCAAACCTCATTTCAAACTCAATTCAGCTATTGTACTATGCATCATTACAGATCATTTTTAAAAGTTTCCGTATGATCTATTCATGTTGTCAACTACATAAGGATTTTAGGATGTTTTTTTCAGGATGACACCAACAAACCCTACTGAACCAACCAGCAGTTACTTACAAACTGCTGTGCTTAGTTCATTATTTGTAACCATGATGGCAGAATAATTTGTTAATGACGGCGGCTCTGCTATGTTTTTGATTATATTGACATTTAAACTGAAGGGCCACAAAGAACATCAATGGCCAGCTTTCATGTCATTGTTTTCCTAAAGTTCAGTGTCCCCCTTTGTACACGCTAAAACACCAGGCCAGTTTTTGAAGATGGAGCTCTGGGGACTATTTAGGAAAAGCTGAGTGTATTTGGGGTCAGCAAAAATTCCATTTTAATGTTTATGTGTTCGCCAAATGTAAACCGGCTTAGTATGGATCTACCAGAGTGGCAGAATGAAAGGAGTTTATCTATGTAAGTCATTAGTCTTTCAGCAGTGATGCAGGAAAAGCATAGAGGCTATAATAATATCTTTTTTTGTTTCAGCCACTAAAATAACAAATATAATTTTTGTAAACATATTATAACATAACATACCATTCTAGTCTTACCGGCTATGGTCCGCACATTTATGATATTATGCATGCATTTGCTTTAGGAGATCATAAAAAGGAGGGCCATCTGTCACATATTTTGTTTTTCTTGATTTCTTGAATGGCTTTTCTATTCACAAAAAGTGTCAAAACATTGAACAAGAATATTCAAACGTTGTGTGAACTCCCTAAATGTATTTCAGACTTGGCCAGAATCTGACCATAGCCCATAGTAGTCCTATCCTATTAGTAGTATCTTTTTTTGTTGTTGCTCCATTTCTGAAAAAACCTTTTCACTGACCAAAATTGGAATCAAAACTCACACTGAGTTTTACTGTGCTACAAATACTGCTGTGATTGAGACATTGTTGGGTACAAATGTACGCTGTGACAGAGTTCTTGAAACAGGTCTCTGCTGTGACATTTCCTGTTCTGCGACAGACTCGGAAGTGTCAGCGTTTAACGACAGAAGGTGTCACGCCATGTGGAGAACAAAAACAAAAAACAGAAGTTGTTGGCAAAATGGTACAGTAAGAATTGGACTCTCAGAGCCAGGTAGACCCAGAGCTATTGGATATCATATGCTGATTACTTTGTCTTCTGTACTACATGAGAGCAAAAAGAAATGTATCCATAAAGTTGTAGTACAAGTTATATCTAAAGCAACCCAACACACATTAACAGATTTTTTTCCCACAAACCTGCCATGGCCACTGTCCCCAACTGCTGCAGAACGGGCACGACTGTGAATCATGGCAAAAGACCCTGTAATGTGTGCCTACATTGACGCACTCGGCTTTCCATGTAGTGAAACATTCAAAGCCACGTCATTAAACAGGCACTGCTGAGCCTTAATTCATAATAAGTCATAAGTCTGATTGAAGTTCAAAAACATGTGTGTTATGTGTGCGTGTGATGGACTTTCTCATCATTAAATGAGGTAAATGATCTATAACTTAAGCTCGGCTCTCTCTGCTTTTGGTTCTCGTGGATCCAGTGGATGTGTTTGGATCAAGGGAAATTTGAAACTACTTAAAGATAAGCAGCTTATACCTTTTTGTCAAGCTGGGTTTAATCAGGGTAATTTAAGCCATATCTTATATTCAGTGACTAGCTTAAAGTGTCAGCCATGACCAACTTAACTGGAAGTTGGGCTCAGTGCTCCCCTGCTCACTCACTGTTACAATCCGTGCACCTGTTGGTAAAGCTAAAGACAGACAGAAGAGGATAGATATTTTTGTTTTATTATTTATTTACATTCACTTCATTTTATTCTCTTATTCTGAAAAGGAGGACAGAAGGAGCATATCATTCATGTTTATTTAATTGTTAGTGGCATAGTGCGGAACATCAAAAGGCAATATCATATACTGTACCTTCACTTCCTTTCTCTTTTCAGTTTATTTTCTCCACAGTGTGACACACATGGGAAACCCATAATAAACCCTCTTTGCAGCAGCTGCGTATTTGTGTATACATACTTCTTTTCTCTGATGCTTTCACAAGCTCAAAATATTACCGTATTTTATTGTACAAGAAATTGACTTGTCTTCTGTCTCCGCTTCTTTTCTCTGTGTATGGGTGTGTCTGCATAATTTTGTGAATTGGTGGGTGCGTATGTGTGTGTGTGTGTGTGTTTAGTGTCTGCGGAGAATCTGGAAAAGAGCCTCAGGCAGATGGAGAGGCAGCTGCTGCAGCTGGAGAGAGACCTGGAGACTTTCTCCTCCCCTGATGACCCCAGTGACATGTTCTTCAACAAAATGGATATATCCTTTACACACATGCGTCAGCGCGTGGCTTCTTCCACTAAGGGTTTGTTTTGAAGATTGAATTTCATTCTAAAGGAGGATTAGTCTTATTTTGTGAAAACATTCAATACCATTCAAGAAACAAACACGAAGTGGTGCTCTGATGGGGTGGGCGGGGGTGAGGAGGATGAAATTGAAACTTTTTTTCCCCCTCAGCTATGGCCATTCTTTCTCTGAAAACATGCCTATGTGATGCAGCCATTAAGGCCTTGGTCGGGGTCAGAATAAAATGGTTGCTCGGGGGTTCATTGTCAAACAGGTGATCTGAGTCACATGTTTAAAATGAGCAGGTGGGCGGTCTCATGTGGTCAGGACGGGCAGAAAAGGAGCCAATGACAAATACAGACCGGTAAACGACCGGTAAACGGACCAACGAACAGCAAACAAGAACTTAAACATACATACATACATACATACATACATACACACTTCCAAATGCCTTAACAGTCAACCAGACATGTTATAAATGGTCACTTAAATGAATGACCAAGTCACTTTATTTTGTTGATGGTCATGTTTGTAAATGCCGTGGTGAGTTTGTTCCCATCTAGTTCACTTCAGAACTCTAATCTGATTTCCATATCCATAGAGTTTGATAAGAAAAAGGCAACAGGGCGTGATGATGCAAAGAGTATGGCGTGCATGTGGACCAGCCAAACGAGTAAAGGATTGCCTTGTTCCTCTCCCTTTCTTTTGTACTCTTTCCTCTGTCAGATTGCCGTTACGTAAAAGTCATTGGCGGCAACCATTTCTGTCATTCCGTCGATGTACCAATATCCCTCTCAACCCATTCTCTTACGGGTACTTTGCGGTGATGGTAACTTCAAAATTAAGGGAATGCTTATACAGGGAGCCTTTTTTTCTGTTACTGTCACTCTTTGTCTTCTCTCGCCATGCCTGTCATCACTGTGCGACCAAGAGAGGTTATGTTCACGGTGAGATAACGAGCAATTCTGCCTACCACTGTCTGTTTACAAAAGGGTTTTCCTCTGCCAACTTGTCTGCAATTAGGAACTTTTTTTCCAGTTAATATCGTGGATTAAAAAGAAAAAAAATATATATAAACACATGTATAGGTTTATATATATGTGTGTATGTTTATATATATATATTTTCTTTTTAATCCAGGATATTAACTGGAAAAAAAAGTTTCTAATTGCAATAATTTTTTTTTAAGTTGTCCCGCAGAGCAAAATTAAGAGACAGGCACCACACCAAGCAATATCTCTAATTTAGTCTGCCTCCTGCGGTGGTGGAGAACACCCACTCAGATCATACCAGGAATTCGGCGATGGCGTGAGCCTGATTCATCCCATTATATTTATAGAAATAGGATTACTTTACTCATGTGACCGAGACCTTTATCTACCTAAAACTACAGAGTAATTTATTGTATTTTGATAAGAGATCTTGCTTACGTTGGCATTGTTCAAAGTTAATGCATGATGCTGTTAATACAAATTTAACACAATCTGCACCGATTTCAAATCAAGACCTCCCTGTGTTTGAGTGGGCTTCCACCATTCATTTCTTAATACTTCTATCGCACATAACATTTGTTATATACATTTTGTTTTATTGCACAGTTGTTATGCATATCTAAGTTACAACTGAAAGCTCTTATTTTTGCATCAAAGAGTAAATAATGCTATTATGCAATATAAAATGCAGTTCCCACCATTTCTATCAAATTGCATCCCTGCAACCCTCCCCTCCCTCCCTCCCTCCCCAAGAGGACCCAAAAAGGACCCAAAAAGGACCCCAAATAGGCTGAGAACCACTGTCTTACTATACATAATTCTGCTTGGTGTCTCACTAAATATTGTTATAAATAGCTCCTTTTTTATATGAATATGAGTCTGTCAATAATACCACTAATACTGGCTGTGTGGCCCGGGGAGCCATTTCCAGGTGAGGTGATATGACACAGCTGCAGCAGGGCTCATCACCATAATGTATTTCAGCATTTTATTTAGCCCTGGTTAATAATTATCATGCCGTCTACCATGGGTGTCATGCACACCATTGCAGCTGCACCAAATCAACTTACCTGAACGTTGCTTTCTTTGCACTCCGCATCCATCTCGCCCTGCAGCTGAGCAGAAATCACATTCCGTCCCGCCAAGACAAATTATTTAAATTTAATGGGGGTGGGGCCCTATTGAGTAAATAAGCCTAAAAGAGGATATGGAGTATTGGTTTCTGCAGGGCTTAATAAACAGATTTACACAGGACTTTCATTCAAAAGCACATGTGGTGAATATGAAATATTTGTTTGGCCGTCCTCGCTGGAGACCAAGGTCCTGATTTTTAGACAGTTGTCTGCGTCTGTTCTGTAGCCGTGTTAAATATTCACTGTCCACTGAGGTAGTCCTACTGGATCGGTTTGACAGGTATGTCTTGAGCTATGTGTGTAACCCGCATGCAACCCAAGAATACACAATGTGTGTTGCCTACTTCATGTAGTTTTAATCAAGTGCCTCGAGCTGGGCCAGTGATGACTTATGTTGAAGTCGTTAGCAAAGATCGAGAAGCAGAATGAGTCACTGAGTGGACATTTGACAGCTCTGTCTTTCGTTCTTTCTCATTCCAGGTGACTATGAAAAATGTTGCCTCTGAACAATAACTATACAGCCATTCATCAAATTTAGGATGTCAAGTGTATTGCAGGGGACTTTGCAACAAATATTTTACGGACTGGTCATGTGATATACAGCACATGGCCAACAGTAGCGGAGCATGTCTGATGCGGAATTACCCAATCGCACAAAAGTCACCATGATTCACTAGAGGCCCAAGATTAACCCGCAATATGTTGAATGAAATGGCTGAATGAGAAGAGTTTTGAGCATAATTAAAAGTTACAACCTCTACCCACAAGTTGGAAATGACTTCTGAGTTATGATGTGATGAATATGTTCTTTTTATCTTGTACTGGATTTTAACTTTTGTACACCTTTCTCTTTGGTGTGAAAAATTGCACCTGAAAAATTACAGAAGTATGGCATACAAATTTAAATGTATATTGGATATTTTGTTAGTTCGCTAACCTTGTTCGGCTGAGGGCAGTATGAAAATGGTACAACCTGTAATCCTCTGAAAAGCCCAATTAAAAAAAAAAAGAAAAAGATTGGCTGCATCGAAGTGGAGAACGCCCAAAGGCCAGAATTAT
>CAESWR010000886.1:118622-133059 GCA_903171835.1 Mullus surmuletus
CACACACACACACACACACACACACACACACACACACACACACACACACCAAAAGACATACAGATACATACTCGGACACACACGTATAGCATGCTCAGTCACCCGTAGGAAGGAGACCCAGGGCGAGGCCGCACATCTGACAGGAATCCAATTGAGCGTGTCTAATGGCAGACATCCAGGAGAGGAGGAGGGGGAAGCAGACCTGCAGTGATGAAGGAGAGCGGAGGGCAATTTCCTCTGGGTCCTCTCTCTCTGTCTCGGTCTTTCTCGCTCACTCTCTCTTTCTCTCATTCTCTCACCCCCACATTAGAATAAAAATAGAATTGACTATTTTGGCAGACAAAATTCTCTGACTTGGTGTTTCAGACTTGTCTTTGCTGTCCTTGATGATCACTTTGCTTTGTTTCAGTATCTGGATCACTCTTGCCCTCTAAGTTATTCAGATTTAATATTATACCTTCTTATCTGCACCGAAAATGAACTTTTCATGTTGCGTGACTCAGTTAATGTCTGTTGACTTCCCTTTATTGTTTAATATTTCATATATCCCCAATTAGTTCTGTGATCTAATTAAACAGCATGGCTTGTTCCCCACTGACTGTAATCATAATATTTTTTTTATTTTTATTTTAACAGGGATGTTTTGCTCTTTTTTCCCCTGCTCTAATCTCTGTGAGAGTAATCCTCCTCTTAAACAGACCCACTTGTTGTATTGACCTGTTATTGACTAATCATTGTTTTTCACGCCTGGGCTGCTGGCAGCAGTAAATGTCCAGTTTTTGATGAGATTAATATCTATGGCTTTGCAGTCTCTCTGCGTGATTCTGCATATTGATATTATTGAAACAATCCGTGGCACATTTTCACATTAAACCATAAGAGAATACTATTTTTTCCATAATCCCTAATACAGCATTCATTTGCATAGAGGTACACAAGAAATCTTTCATCTTTTATAGTTATATAATACACACAAATCCCGCAAGTTGTTCATCTTTCACAAGAATATTGTGAAGTCTTTTCAGGAATCTATTCTGTGAGGTTGTTGTGTGACTGATTTCACCAATAATATTGTCAAAGAAACCATTTAAAATGCACACACTGTTCCTCTACTGCTATTGTGAATGATTGTTTACATTATCTTTTAGTAATTCAATTTGTTTGTTTAATGACGAGGCTACTCTCATAGAGGATACAGGGAAGTATCAGACTTTCAACTAAGCGTGAGGCATCCATCACGCTGTCTTCTTTTAACCCGAGTTCACCTAATTGTTCCTTATTGAAAGTTGTATCATGTAATAGCGCTTTTCCCTTTTTCTTCCTTTTTCCCCGGTGCCCATAATTTATCAGATTGGATCCCATTTATAATATAGTCAATTACGATTCACCATTCAATCACTATTGCATCCAGCGGTCATTCTAGTACATTCAAAAATGTGGTTCTGAGAATCTTGATCCATCATCTGTCTTCTCTTTTGAATACTTATAAACCTGCTGAAAGTTACAAATCACTATTTTCCTTTATATTTTTTTAATCGGCCCCAAAAGTTACCCAGAGTTGCTGACGCACACAGATAGTTTTTCCATACATTTACAGAGAGCCAACAACAACAACATGACTAAGCATTTTACAGCAAAGGCCTTTAATATGCTTTAACTGTCCTTTTCACAGAAGAAACTGGCACAAAACCAAACTCCTCCATGACTAATATGGCTGAGGAGGAGGTGGTGCTGTGGGTGACAATACATTTTGCAATACAACAAATACAATAGATAACTGCAAATGTCAACAGAAAAATCATGTGATATGTATTGTTCCCATACAACTGTTCTTATGCAACTATACGCAAGGAGCAATAGATCCATATCCCACAGATTATCGTGTACACTTAAACTCCTACTTTTGTGCAATTTAGTGCATTTATACAAGTTGTCAGTTTTGTTGTGTTTTTAAGCGTCTTGTTGACACTGAATCAACAAGGCTTTGAATTGGTCTGCGCCCAGGCCGGTTATTTCCTCTTCAACAATGATCACTTGTATGCAGACTTAATAAGAGGCTGTCAGCTGGCGTCAATAAATGACTGTTTCTCTTTAATTTGACAGCACAGTATGCGAGGCAGTTCTTGTGGTGTGTATTTTTGTGTCCATCCAATCATGTGGGTTTGTTACTACTGCTCACTGGCATACCTGCCAAGCACAAGAGGACTGGTTGGATGGATTAGGATTGTCGGGTGTTTTAAAAATGCTCAGACCCTCACGCTTTAAGTGACTGGCTATTGATCAAGATTACAACCATTCTAACACAGTTAAATCACATCTCTTGGCTGTGTTATTGTGATGTCATTGACACCACTTTTTGATTTTAACACCCCTTTGAGATTATCGAGCAGTTACCATTACTTTATAGTTGATATTATTTTTCATACAATTGCAAAAAATTATTAACTTCATATAAAGACTGTAATTTTAATCTATGGATTTATGCATGTTAAGCTCCCTGATCATTTTATTGGGTGGATTCCCCAGCTGAGCGTGCAGTTTTTGTCTCTTTTTGTTTGTCTTTATTAAAGGTCACCATCTATGGGGTATTTGACACAATTTCATTTAGTTGCCAGAGGCCCAAAAACATAATTTTAAACGTTTTTTCCCCGCAAATTAAATTTTAGTACTTGATTTCAGCCAGTCTAAAAGTCGCTCTAGTGAGCTCTCCTGAGAACGGGCTGTTTCTGTGCCTGTACCTTTAAATGTCAATGAGCTGTGTCTGGCCACGCCCATTGTACACTCATTGGGCAGGGGATGCGGCTTTAGCTGGTGTACGCTCCTAGTGTACAATACGCTGTTTTTTATGGCAGAAACGCCGTCTCTCAACCGTACCTATTTGATCCAGAATCGGACACAGAAGTAGAGGTTCCCATTCCCGAACATGTTCCGATTCATGCATGTTTAGTCCTTGAGTCTTGTTTTGGATCTGACTGAGATATGCACAGGCTGCAGAGGTCACGGGTCACACACATCAAGTAGACTTGTGTTAATGCATTGTCTGCTTCATTTTACAGACTTACCTACTTACAGACCTACCTAGAAACTAGCAATTTAGACCATATAGTCTGAGGGAAAATGTTTACTGAGGTCATAACTCAGGTCAGAAGTAGGGTTCTAGGCTTTTTGAAAGAGTAAGGGTTTAACGAATCCCACAAACTATGCATTTTGTTAAAACTGAAAGATTAATGGTAACATAGTCGTCAGTTGTCGTCAAAAAAAAAAAAAAAACCTGTATTATGACTCTACAGAATATGAAGTTGAACAGCATCCACCCACACGGCAGCACCTGAAGCATTGTTCAGCCCACAATCGCTGCTATTGAATCACATTAACATTAATGTTGTCAATGAAGTAATTTGCTACTAACCAGTTGAACAAAGCTGTCACAATAACCAGCGGCTTTTAGACTCACATACTGTATAGTCTACATACAGATACAAACATTGTTATGTTATTTCCCCACTCCACTTTTATTTTACAAGCAGACAGCAGCAAGGAAGTTTTGGAAATAGGAAAACAAAATGAAGCAAACTTGCACATATACACTTATTTGAATGTGCCAGAGCTGAAACCGAAAAATGTGGTTCATATGGATTAGATACTTTGATTTCGCTGCGTTATTTTGACTCCCCAGTGCCTAATAGTCCATAGAGGGAAGATGTGGCGAATTACCTGAGGAGCCTGTAATGGTGACTTCAATAGAGTCCAATTAAGATGTCTGTTGGGTTTGATAAGTTCCTCTGACAGGCTCTATGCTTACTGTAATTAACCCCATTAAGTAGTCCTTCCCTTTGTTTCTTTCCTTCTTCTCTCTATCCTCTGTCTCTCACCTCACAGCAAGCGCTCAAGGACAACTTGAAGCAGAGGGAGTCCGAGGAGAAACAGAGGAGAGCACGGGCGGCAAAGGAGAAGGCTGAGCGTGAAAAGCAAGAGCGGCAGCAGAAGAAGAGGAGGTTACTGGAGGTCAACGCAGGTAGAGACCGTTTGGTTTGCCTTTGTCTATCAGCTCATGCATTCTTTTAAGCCGTTTAGATGCTTAATTCACTCGTTGATCAAATGATCTCTGAGATCATTGGACAGTAACTCTTTTATTTCATGTCCCACTCCCCTCCCAATGCAGTCCTCGCATTGCTGGATAAATTAAAACTTTCTCCACAGAAAGCACGTAATTCATTTTGTATTCATTGGCAAGTCGATGGAAATCATTTCATTGTGGGAAAGTGTGATGTTGAATCACGATGTTAAAAAGCTCTCCCTTTATACTGCTGTCACTCAGTCTGACCGGATAAAATTCATCTTGACTTTCATTATGTGTGGCCAATTAATCCATCAAATGTATCTCCCCAGAAATTAAAAGTCATGTAATACTCAGCACATATAAGTGCACTGTCGTGATATGAAGAAGAAAATAGTACTCTTCTAATAGTATGAATATATGAAGTTAAGTAAATCAATTTATGTAACACTGTTAAAATGCAAAAGTTGCTTTACAAAAAAGACTGGGAACAATGGTAATCAAAGTCTGCCTTATTGTCAATTGTGCTTGTAATACATGTAGACTATTGAAATTTATTTTCCTGAACATCCATGGTGCAACATGTAGAAAAGTGTAAAATTATATATAAAATCAGAGCAAGGCATGGAATGAGCTTAAATAAAAGAATAAATTCGGAATTCCTAAAGATTTAACAGACAGAGGGCAAGCACTTGATTATAATGTGGAGTTTAAAAAATCATGGTTTGGAGGAAACAGAATTATACTCATGGTGGGTCGCCTGGCTGAGTTGACAAATGATGTGGCTCTCATGTCAAGGCAATATTTACATGACATTGTCCCTGATTGAGAGAGCTCCTTGGACATTAATATGACGCACAACATCAGGCACATTTCAATCTTCCAACTGTAGGGCTAACATTACAGCTATTGATTGAATATTGATCTGAGCAGAGAAACACGCCTCGTGCTTGACCTCTCACAGGAGGTCAGAGCGGGAAGCCCTGAACAACATCCATCAGGGTCATGGAATTTCTTTGTGTTTGCGATACAATGCTCTGGAAGAACAGTTGTTTCTCAAATTACCTTGAACCCTGTGGTTTTATATGATGCAAAAGTGTTGTGCTGAGCTGATATGAGTTTCAAACTGGAAAAGTAGTGTTTGCTGAAGATGCTATTTTGTCATCTAAACATATAAATGATTCATCTTAAGTGTGTCGATACATTATGCTACTGGTGCAATCTGCCTCCTTCTTAACTGCATGGTTTAGGGAAACACATGTTCTTAATCAGTGTTTGCATTGTTTCCACAATTTGCGCATATATATATGCTTGTCAAATGTTGTCCCATACTGCCCCTCTTTGATAATTCATTGAGGAAGTTAACAAGTTCCCAGCAACACATCGAGGCATAGCCATGAAGAACGCATCGCCTTATATTATGCCAGTGCATCTTCTTCCAGCTGCCAGTTGTTGTTTTAGGTTTTTTTGTTGTTGTAATTTTCCTTCCCCTTTGGAGCACTGCTGATGCCAAGAACTTGTTCAACAATGCAGCCCCCAGACCTATTCCGAATGCCAAACCTACGGCTGGCAGAACAGTTGCTGCTCGGCAGTCCCAGCCCTGCACCAGCATGTATACCTACTGTGATTGTGCCAAAGCCTGTAGCACTCCTGTAGACATTAGAGTGCAAGTAGCAGACCACAATGCTCCATCGAGGCCAAAGTACAGCTGCCTGCCATACCACTTTGCCTTGCCAACCAAACTATTGGCTAAAACATGACACAAACGTCTCCCTTTTGCTTTCCGACTTGTTTGGACACCCCCCAAATGTTACCATTTGCCACAGATTGGCTACATAGTTTCACAGTGCTGGTTTAGCCAAGCAAGGTTGCGTGCAGTTGAAATTAATGGGGGTAGGTTCTGGTGCATAGGTTATACAACTATCAGTGTCCAAAAGTGCATCTGTTGAAACAATTACAACTACAAATAAAGGAAACTATCTCAAAGCCAAAGGTTGAAATTCCACCAGTGGGGGTGGCATTGTGTTAGGTCAGGCAACTCTGAGCCTCTTACTTATTCATGTTTTGCCAGTTGCTACATAACATGTATTTTTATGATAATGAATGGCATGAGACCAGAAATATGTGTTATTCAAATCCAAATCATTCATTAGAAAAATAAAATAAAATTCAGTTACCATTCCCGTACATTCTAATGGAAACCCAACATTTGTGATCCAGCTTGTAGTCAAACACATATAGTCTCAAAGTCTGATGGCTGAAAAGAAGGCCAATGATTTCAGTCCTTGATTGTGCCATATTTTTGCTTAATCTCTTGATTCACTTTTGCAGTTCAGCAAAACAATAAAGAGATGCAATACTTTTCGTAATCATATAATTTTTGTCCTCAATGTTAATACTTGCCTTTGTATATATTCACTTGTTTTGCTGCAAACTTTTTTTTCCAGAAAAAAAATAAGAAAATCTGAAGAAAACCTCAGCCAATATCTGTCAGAAAAGCTTAGAAAATGTGCCTAGAGCTTGAAATTTATTTAGAAATGCTGAAATTAAGATAAGGCTACAGGCAAACTCAGTGACATCCCAAGAGGAAGTGATGTTTTTTGGCAATGCATGTCACACACAGGCACGTGTGCACATACACATCTGTGCACAGAGATTGTTCAGATGAAATAAATATGTGATAGTGATTTGGCATTGTGCTGCCAACCCAGGACAGGATTTACTCACTCTCTTTCACACACTCTCTCGCCGCGTGTCTCTCTGTCTGTCTCTCAGCCTATTTATTAACTAAAGAGCTTTCTCTTTGTTTGTCAGAGAGGATTGTCCTCAATGGAGATTTTCTGTGTAATCATCTGATTATCCATCAATTCCCTAAAAAGCCCCAGAGAGGCTGCATATCCACATTATGCTGAAGGACACGGCAATGAGAGGCAGAAGAAGGAAGGGGGGAGGGTTTCCAAGAGGAAGTGATCAAAATGGATATTAGCTTGTTTTTACGGTCATAGCTTAGCCTATTTGTGTATTCCTCAATTGTAGGGTTCTCACACTTTCCGCCTTATATCCCTCTGCATGCCACGGACTGTGCAACCTACACTATGATATGCAGCCTCGGATTCATCATCCGCACACTGCTCTGTAGTCTGAGAGAGCGAGAGCATCAGCTTGCATCCATTTGCATAGAGCCCTATAGGAGATTGAAATTCAGATTGAATAGGTGTTTTTTTTCCCTCCTCCTCTTACTCTGCCTGTGTATGACAAATCTGTTGCATTAACTCCCAGGGTAGGCCGGGAGCGGGAATGTTTGTGGAGCGACAAATTACACATCAGAGCTTTATTTAACATTCCCTACAAGGCTACAAGCAATCAACTATTAAGACGTCAAATAGAAGAACAGCCAGAGATGCATTCCTGCATGCAAAGATATGGAAAAGAAAAGGAGGAGCATCACAGAGAGAGGGAGAGAGATGAAGAAACTGCTTACCAAACGGGAAGTTATATATTATATGCTGGCCTCTGATAATTCTTACATGTGTGTGATGCATTTGTTGTAATACCTTTATTTGTTATATTCTATCCTATTCGATCTGCTAAGGGAGGACAAATATGATATTGCACCAGTAGATGTCGCATGTTTGCATCAGCATTTCAAAGCAAAATAAAGGGGTGTATCCACTTCGCTTGAGCCGCACCTCTCCCCTTGTTTAACATTGCAGATTAGCCTTCGAGTTAGTAGGAAATTCCAAACCATTGTTGGCTCTAGTCCAGGAAAGTCTGCACTCAGTCTCCTTTCTGGCTTGTAGTCACATCTGTTGCTTGCTCTTCTTTGTGTATATATGCACGAAGTGGGGAGGGCTCAGTAGTTTGAACAGCTGGGGGATCACATGCCATGACATCATGGGTGACCGGGGCAGTCCACCAAAGCCAAACACTGTCACTTGTTAAATGTAATCTGATCCAAATACCTTTTTGTAATTACTCATTAATTAATTTATCCTCTAGTTTCCTTGGTGGACAGGAACATCAGTTATGGGAGAACAGTGACAGCTTTCCTTGGCTCGGATGCATTCCATTTTGGAAGGCATTCTATTAGATTTGCGGAACTTGCTGTAATAGAGATTGAAAAAAATAAGAATGGTAAAATGCAAATATGACTGTCCTTTACTGATTGCAGTAATTCAGTGGTTCTGAACCCATTCAGCTTATACCTACAAGATAAGAAGCAATATCTTCCTACCACCCCTCATCAAAAACTGCCTGTCAGGGTTCTGAGCGGTATATAGGAATACTTTTCTTTGAGACTGAAATGTGGAGCTAGAAACCGAAAGTGTAGAAGTATACAGTCTGTCAAGTTTCTATTGGGTGTTATCGTTTTCATCCCTGACAGTAATGACTAATGACCTCTTTGTTAGAGTCTTGATCCATAGTTTGGGTTTATCTATCATTGTATGATTGTATCTGATATATGATATATGCTCCAAGCTAAGATGCTTTTTTATTTCTGATAAACCCATCACCGTGACCTATTAAAATATTATTTGGTCATCATGGATGGACGTCCCTTGGACATCCCTTTTCATTATCCTAAATGGCTTACCTTCTCATAGCTCCGATGAAAGTGGAACAGGGGATTCAGTAGGGAGAGAGGGAGAGAAGAAGACTGCCTTATTTTGTACCATTTGCCATGTAAGTGTCCAAGGGAACATAGTGGTCAAACTGCATTCATTGTACTCTGGCATGTCATTTTGTCTCCTTAACTTTTCGATCTCAGCCGAATTGACCCTATTTTTGCCTCACTCTGGCCCACCTCTTGCTACAACTGGGTCGTTGTCCTGATGATAAGTGTTGAATCCTGTAGAGTGGAGTGGCGGGAGGCATTAGTCCCCAAGTCTGAATAGGGGATAGACATCGAAACACAGACCGCCAGCATATCCAGACAATGGACAACGCTGGCCCGAACAGGCTCTGATTAAATAAATGGTGATTGAAGTTTCACTACAGCAGGAAGTGACTATAGCTGTTTCCTGTTAGTGGAGGCTTGGTCTTGACTTGTTTCGCCTCATACATTTTTGTTTTTCTGTTTTATATTTGAGTATTGTGGCAACCCCTATTGTTTTGTGGCCGTACCTCGCCTTCTGGCTTAATCTATGTCTTCTGGGGCACCATTCTTTCCATCCATTTTGTGCATTTGGCTTTAGTTTGGTACATAATTTATGTCATTGTTAAATGCAATACTTGAAGCTGCAGTCTATGGTGTGTCACGTTAATCGTTGTTATCTTAATTTTGTTGTTCATGCCTCAAAAGTAATAATACGCGTTGTTGTCTTTCCCGGCCACTACAATGACATGTGGATTGTCACCTTATGGATTCCATGTGAATGCAGCACTGCTGCACGTCCTTTCACAGGCTTGGAGTCGTAGCGGAGGTTGGATACGCTCACTCAGCCTGAAAAACACAAATTGGCAGCACTGCTGCCTTCAGCTGCTAGAAAAAGTGTCCTTTTTTGGTTCCTTTCGCCTTTAGTGTTACGTAGGTGATACTTTCAAGCCACAATCACCGTTAACATGAAGACATACAGTGATCCATGTGACACTTCGTGGACTGAAGTTTTAAATGTCAACAAGGCGCCATTGCCTCATGTCGTGGCTGTGAGAGGCGGGTAGCAACAAAGTGGGGTAGCGTTTTTGCAATCTATTTAAACCTACATATGGGCCTCTCCTATTTGTCCTGAGTCTGAGCCTTTTGATGGATCACTGCGGGGAACAACCCGATCCTACACCACGTCACAGCCACGTCATCTGGACGTTGCACTGTATGTAATATGCACATTAAAAATGACATGTTTGCATAATACTTAATATTTTCCGGGAAATTTTACTCCATCGTTTTTCATCCCACTTGCACTCTTCCTACTATCGCTACCACTGGCAACTTGTATCAAAGCATTCACAAAAACAAGTCTATTATCAATTTGGTAGCTAGAGTATTGTGATGAAATTGTGAGTCTGTATTGCTCACCCCACATTTTTTCTTCCAGACCACAGTTGATGGACACTTCATAGTAGACCTCTTATGGCTTACTTCTTGTGGTTATTATCTGCTAAAATGTGGGTTTGTCCTGAGGCGTACATCGGCTTTATCAGTGCGCTGCTTGGTTTTTGGTGGATGTTAAAGTCACATCGCACACTTGTTGTGAGAGCTCTGATCCCAGGTAGGGAAAGGTAGGCAAATTGTGCACATCTAAGGACCAATCAGTATCTCTGGATACTGCTCCTAAACGTCCCTCCCCCATTACTACCTATGTGACATGTCTGTGATCTCCATGTTTGCAAGCATGTAGGTGCGAGTGTATAAATAAATGTTGTGATTTTTTGGTGCAGGGCTGTCTGAAGGAACCTCTTGTCTACATTCTACAAAGCGGTTTTCTGTCCCGGCCTGTCTGTGTTGCCTCTGATTGATGTGTAAAATTGGACTGTTTTTACTGCCGTATATTCCTGAGGCAGGAGATCTGAGCAAGTTTCGTTTTCCCTTGCCTCCAGAGGCACACAGAATGTTTCATGTTCCTGTGGGTTGGAGTCAAACGGAGTACTGCACATGAAGGCACACACCACAGGTTGCAATTGATTGATCTGCTCCCTTTTTGTTTGTTTTCCGCACACTATCTGTATTTTTCTGTCCGTGTGTGCCGTTGAGTGGAACGCTCCAAGCCTGTGATGAATTGCCACAGCAGTTGAGACAAATTTGGACGTCGAGGAGTGTTGGTTTTTGCTCAGAGATTTCATGCAGCCTCTCCGCTCTGCGTAATGATGAAGAACTAGGCACACGCGAGCCGGGGGAAGAATTCGGCTGTTGGGAATGAAAATGGCAACAAATGCACATAGAGATAGATGAGGAAGTGGGCCAGATCCACGGTCTGTATATTTGTTTACAGTCAGAGTTTGATGTGGAGGTTTGGCACTTGGGCAGCTTTCCACTTCCGCTTCACCATGGATTTGCTTGTTTGTTGTGTAGGTAACATGTGCAGTGGCACTGATCGACTGAAGAATAAACTCTGCGGTGCAGGAATTATGAGGCAACAGTTTTAATAAGTTTGAAAAGGAAGCTTAAAAACAGCCACTGGCAGACTGAAGTTGACGTGACTTCATGTGAAAAGCCTTCTTCAAAAAAGGTCTGGGGTGTAAGAGAGATTGCAAACTTCATAGCACCTGCAAAAAGAGTTAACAAACGCAATCATCCTTAGTAGATCAGTAGCAAAACGCTCACAAAAACACAATTTTGCTACTTTATATTTTTTATGTCAGTGATTCAGGCCTTAAGAAATATGATTTGATTAATTGTTGTTTGTCCTTTTAAGGTATCCCTCACATATCGTAGATAATGAGTCATCAAGTGGTGTGGTGGTCCAGTTGTGTTGGGGGGGCACATTCAGATAAGCCTCAATACATTTACAACAGACATGTGTTGTGAGCGTACTTGTAAAGATGCCATCAAAAAGTAACTTTAAGTAATTGTGAAATCAACTGGGTTAAAGCTACATGTCAGTGGCACGTAGCAGGAACCAGAAACATCTCCAGCTGTAGGGGCGGGCTAGCTATATCTACAATGACATTGGGAGTGTTGTTTCAAAGATGCACCAATTGACATTATTGAGTATTTAAAATGACTTTGCAAATGGCGTGCAATGTCAGTGTGAGTACTTTGATTACATATTTTATCATTTGCTCTCACTTGTAATGCTGTACAATTAAGCTTACAGCAGAACATCTGGATGTTTACCCAGAGTTCAGGGTTTTCACACTGTCGTTCAATTATGCGGTCTCTTTGAATGCATTTAACTTGAATGCTGTAGTTAAAAGAGAACAAATAAACATTCAAGGATATCGACCAATTATCGTTAACTTCAAAATACATCGGCCACCATATTGGCCCCCTACCCAGCGGTCATTAGAGGAGCCTCCACAGAGTCCCTTCTCTTGCATGTCTCACGATACAAACATCCTCACTTAGCCCGATAAACAGGAGCTGCAGGTTGCTGATTAGATATTGTATAATGAATTAGCTAATAAAAGTTTGATTAAGGCAACTAAAAAATAATTTAATTTAAATACCATATTTGGGATGCTGCACATTTGCACAAGTAGATTTTCCTCCTCTGGGGAACTATCAAGTGTGGGTTATTAAAAAAAAAAAAAACTAGATAAATTACTGGACATTATTGAATTCTGTCCTGCAAGATAAGGGATCACACATTTCCTGCTGATCACCAAATTTGGAGCCAATGGATGACCTTTGGCCCAGATAAAGACCCTGGTAGCCGTCGCCAAGTTCTTCATGGTCTCCAGATTGGATGAATGCATGTGTGCGCTATTGTTGCATAGGGGACCTGTGAGACAAAATGGAAAGAGTGAGAAAAACACAGATAGCTTTAATCAGACCAATGTCCTTCTTCTCTTCACTAAATCAGTTGTGGAACCCAGAAGTCACACCTTGGCTAATGTTTCACATGGGTTTCTATCTGGGCAATAAGGCTGTAATAGCTTTTACAGCATACATTGTTTAATGTAACGGCGGCGTTGATGTGGGAGGGACTGACATTCCCACACCTCTTTATATCAAAATAATCCTTTGTGATAGGATTCTAATGCTTTGACATTGTTTGTCCCTGTTTTCTGACAATGTAACCCTCCCCCCCCAAAAAAAAGCAATGTCAAGATTTCTTTTTAAGTTGAGACCACTGAAAACCACTGAAGAAATTAAGGAAGCCGACAGCCGATAATACTGGACACCATGCCAGACTTGCTCATTAGCGATGGCTTTGCTTTGCTCACCGGAGGCACCGAGTATCTCAGGCACTTTATGGAGTGCACAAAACTGAACAACAAATCGAAGTACAGCAACTGTTGTTTTAAGTTGTTTTTGCCAAACACGTAGTGGCAAATGGCTGTGTGTGCGTGTTGTCAGTGCTCGGTGTCCACAGTTTATTTGTGCACCCCTTGGTGAGATATTCAAGTATTAAGTCAAGTGAGGAGATTTGTTAAAGAAAACTTCCACTCCTCATAGATGCATAATGACCACAACAGACTTTTTTATTGGCTGTTTCTCATGTCCATGGACAGTTGAATTCTTCTGGTATCTATTTGAATTTGGAGGTACCGGAGGCTGCTTCCACTTTTTTAGCCTTAATACAGGGCATTATTTACATATCATGTATCAAAAGCTATTTCTCCATTTCTATCTGCATTCAGGGAACTGTCATACCACTTTAAAATAAAATGCAAAAAATATTTTTGTTAATCTATTACATTTTTTCTTTAATCCGTAACTATTTGTAAAATTAAAATTATCTAGTCACCCTTTGGCTTTCTCAATTCTGACAGGATTCTTCTGACACAGGAAAAGTGCCTTTAGCTTGTTCCATCATGTTCATGTTTATAAAACATAACCTAATTTTTTCCCTCCTTTTTGGTTGTGAGATCCCAGCAAAAGAAAAAAAAACGTGAAAACAGACAAAACCGAAAAAAAATATTTTTTTCCCGTTCTAATGTCCCTCTCATTCTTTGTCATCTTGATTTTTCAGAGAACGATGAGACGGGTGTGATGGACAGCTTGCTTGAAGCTCTTCAGTCTGGAGCCGCTTTCAGAGACCGCAGAAAAAGAGCACCGAGACCCCGAGGTGAGTTTCATGTCTTTTTCCTACATTTCTTACAGGCAAACGTGGCTCTGTGCCAATATTGACTCTGCAGTTCTAATTCCGATCACTTATTCCAGTTGTGTATCTAAAAGGAAAAAAGACAGCGTGTCAGGCTCATTTATTTTAGTTGGGAATCGTGTGCAGAGGCACAAGTAAGTATTTGCACAAATGCTTGCGAGCAGCACCTTACCAGATGCCAGAGAACATAAAACTGTTTGACGTTCGGATCTCAGTAAAAGTGATTTACTGATGTCTTTCATTTAAATTCAGATTTAGGAATTTTGAGGGAACATCCCAAATGGATGTCCCATTTAACTTTATTGCAAAGTTCTCTGAAACACAGGGTCTCTTCTAAATGTCCTTACCTCACGGTTGTTCCTCATTCTGAGTTTTTTTTTTTTTTCGTTCGAGTTGTAAGTCCATTGCCCTTCCTGCAGATAACCAGCACCAGACGATCAGCCCCGGCTCCTTCCGCCAGGTTCTCAGGCCGGTTAACCATGGTAAAGCATAAAGCTAAAAAACTATCCTCAAAGTTTAAGCTACGTTCGTGTCCATGTGTCTGCTGGCTTCTGCAAACTTTAACCATTTCATGCATGTAAACCTAATCGCCTTTGAAAGTTCATCTCCCCTTATTTCGAGTGTCTACTTACCATTTAAACAGCCCTTTTGCTTTCTCTTCCCTTGTCCTGTG
>CAESWR010000886.1:162949-175348 GCA_903171835.1 Mullus surmuletus
ACAGACCCTCTTCACCAGCTTGTTATGAAGGAGACAAGACGCGGGACAACTTCTTAATGCAAAAGACAAGTTTAGTGATGGGCACAATCTGTTAACCAACAACACCTTCAATATCCCTGAATCCTACAATCTAATCTACGATAACAATCAATTAATTAATAAAGGAAAGTCTCTAGCACTGGTGTGTGCGTGCGTGCGGGACGGGTCCGACAAGTCTCAGGGCAGCGGGTGCGGGTGTGGGTGTGGGTGCGTGCGTGCGTGAGAGTGTGTGAGTGTGTGAAGGGGAGGAGTGTGAGAGAGGGTGTCTCTTATGTACAGCCCCCCTTTTGGAGGTGGTGTCACACTCCCGCGAGATTTGAATGTGAGAGGGGATCTCGTCCGCGTAGTGGCGCGCGTGCGTCGAGATCCGAACGCAAGATGGCGTACTTACAGGCGTGTGACTATAGCACGATGTGTGTGTGTGTGCGAGAGTGAGAGAGAGGGAAAGAGAGAGGACAGGAAACAACAAAGGAGTTGCTGGCTCGGCAATGGAGTCGTGGCGAAGGAGCAATTACGCTTTATCACGCAGTAATACAGGGGCAGACATGGATCTACCTCTGTGATCACTGCTTTTTCTCAGATAGAGCGCAATGTACTCACTTCAAACACAAAGGCACAACAGTCAGCCCGGCAGCTGAACACAAGCAGTAGCAGATTGCTTGATCCGTGTGTAAGCAAACATATACAAACTAATGTTGTCATGATACTGGATTTCACACCTCGATGCAATATTTTGAAAAATATTGATATTCGATTCGATTTTCGATACTACGCAACCACTCAAAATTTAGTGCAAAATGTTTTTTTATTTTAAGAAAGATAAAGAACTTTTTCAAGTTATTCTTTACACATTAACAGTATGCAAATAATTTGTTTTTTTTATTTCTATGCACTTATTCAAAGGCCTTAGATAGTCACACATGATTTGTCATCATATTTTCTCTGTCATTAATTTTTCCCTCTTTAAATCAGGCCTTTAAAATAACTGATCTTAATTAATTAATCTTAAAATGAAACCAAAGAAGTACACATAAAAGTAAAGTTGTTTAGCACAACATCTTTGGTTTCTATTCAGATATGAACCAAGGCATCCTGCCTGAGGCCAGACAACTCAAACTACATATCCACTAATATCAGAGCAGGTTCTGAGGTAACATCTACACCATGGATGTAACATCTACACCATGGATGTAACATCTACACCATGGATGTTTAAAGGAAAAGCTGCACACACGCAAAGGGAGAATCATTTCCGTATCCTCTTCTGTAGAGCGGATATGTAACCTATCGTTGATTAGCTTTAGCTATCGCCCGCTAACAAGACAACACCTTAAAGTAAACACTGACATATGTGATAGCTCTAGGCAACACATACTTCAAGTTGTACTGTTACCAACTTCTTTGAATTCCTTATACAGGTCAGGCTGTGTGTCTTTGAGGTGCTTTGCGAAGTTTGTCGTGTTTGTTTCTTTTGTCGGCACAGTCCTGCGGCATCTCTTACATATCGGCTTGCTACTGTCCTTGTTCATCCGGCTCAAATCCGAAGAACCTCCAAACAGCACTTCTGCTGTTTTGTTTATTTATTAAAACTGGTTGCGAAGGTCCTGCACATGCCATCTGAAGGCAGCTTACACACGTAGAGCGACAACAATAAAAAGAATACAGCCAGCGGTGTTTGTGTGAGCGAGTGTCTGTGTCTCTACGGGGCAGGAGGGGAGGGGCTGCTGTCTGATGGCTCGCCCCCCAGGGCAGCGAGCTCTGTGTGTGTGTGGGTTTTTGTTGGCGGTGGCGCATGTGTAAACCAGGGAGGCAGGTAGAGTATCAATAGATCGATACTATGGAAAAGTCATATTGTACCATTTTCGTTTGTCAAAATCGATATTTAATCGTTAAGTCAATATTTTTGACAACACTAATACAAACAATGAAACTAATAAACTAAACTAGCTCTGCCCAGACGTAAGCCTCTTACTTTTGTGAATAGAGGAGCTGGTCGTGCGGTTTGCGGAGCAGCAAAGTCCGTTTCTTCGCCTCCTGGCGGAATGCGGTTGTTGGTCCTTGTCTTCGCTCTAACGGGAGCAGCGAAGGGGGAGCTCGTCGTCCGGTCCAGCTTCGCGGAGCGGGAAAGTCCATTTCGTCGCCTCCTGGCGGAATACGGTGGCTGGTCCTCATCTCTCTTTAAAGGGAGCAGCAGAAGGGGAGTCCAGCTTTGCGGAGCGGAAAAGTCTGTTTCTCCGCCTCTTCATCACAGCCAAAATAGTTGTCACGATTGTTGTGAGGTGGCCGGAGCAAAAGATGCTGGGAAATTGACTTCTGAGCTTGGATTTTGAATTTTGGCAGACTTCCCTTTGTTCTCAAGGGGGAATTTGTTCTCGACACGCAGTGGGCCTAACAGGATGCACACGTGTCCCTCCGACGGAAACCTTCATCCGTAAATATGACTCCATAGATCAGATTATCCTCGAGAAGTGGGCAGGTGATTTTCCAAGACAATTGTTTAGTCAATATGCAGTCCTTCATACATGCTGAGCTCTTCTCCTGAACATAACCTGCTCTGGAGCAGGTTAGGCCTCCTGCATAAATTACCGTGGTAACGCACCCCCAGTGAAGAGATCCACCTTAGTGTCACGGAAAACCCAGATTTAACCCTAAAGTGACCTCACTATGACCAAATCCATCTTGGCAGTGCAGGTCCGAGACAGAGGCGCTGTGATTTATCTTGAAGGTTTGGAAAGTGCGGCGCACAAATGGTTGCAAAACCGTACAGCAACAAGCAGATTCCAAGGAGCCAAGAGTTTGTGGTTTCTAAAGGAGGATTAGATTCAGCTGGGGCCCTGACATGGTCAACACCCTGATGACAAACTACATAAATACGAAGAATCATCCATCACGCACAAACACACACGGACCAATATTGTCCCAAAGCCCTGCAGGCAGAAGCTTTGTATGTGTTTATGGCCTAAAGTGCTGTTGACAGGTGAAAATAAATCCCACTCTACTTTTCTTCTTTTCCCCCTTGCCTCTCTCCTTCCAACGTGCTTCTCCCCTCTCTTCCCCTCTCTCAGCCGACCATTTCCATCATCCACAGCACCCGCATTTTCACCTTTTGAAGAGATTTCGAAACGTTACATTGTGTTGAAACAAGCCCAAATTTTAGAACCTTGGTATAAGAATAACTTTGTTCAACCTGACAACATTTATTTTTATATTTTCAGCCTACACACTCAAGCTTTTTTTTCCCCCCGCCATGCCAAAGCCCTGCCACAAGGGTGTTTTGTTCCCTCTGCAGGTGTAACTCCTGTGTATCAGAAAAGGGGTCGGGATGTAGGAGTGGTATTACTTGAGATGTTATCAGGATTTGTCACCGTCCCTCCATATAAAATGCCACCAGCCTTTTGATACAAGTGTCACCAAGAAGGCATTAAACATGCACGTGTGTGGGTGCCCGTCTGCCTCCCCGGGCCTCATCTCATTAATACCAAATGCGAACAGCTGTTATCAAACAAGTCATCGAATCAGATTATAATGAGATCCAGGTATCAAATAGGTGATAAAGGATTCATAAGGCTCACTGTGTTGTGTTTCTGTTGACGTGGTGGGACAGCGAAATTGATGTTTGCTGGTTGAAGTGATTGCACCTGTCGCCCCGTAATGCAAGCCAAGACCAGCGCACGTCAGGTAGGAGGTCTGCGGGGGGTTAATTCTTTACAATAGCTCTCCTGTTTCTCGGGCGTTGTTTTTCTTTCTTCTCTGCCTCCTCTGTGTTTTACCCACAGTGGTGACTGCGCTTGCTGAGCTGAAAATGCCAGCACTATAAAGATCATCTCTCTCTCTCCTCAGTTCTCCCTATTGCAGCGAACCATTAGTAGTCACCATCCGACACCATACAGCAGCAACCTGCTCCAGTAGGTGTTTGTAATGATTGCACTGGGTCTGTTCCAGGAATGCCTGTTTGTGTAGCTTGGCATGCCCGTGTGTATTGCTCAGCCAAGTCCGCTTGTTATACCTTGGTGATTATAACTGAAATTTTCATTTAGAAATAGACATCTCTCGGTAATCCGGTTATTCGTGTAAAGCCAAAAACAGCGTTCCTTGATTGCGTTTTATCATCTTGCTGCCAGTTTGTAATGACAGAAATCAGTCACACGAGAAAACATGAAGCTCCCAAGAAGAATGAATGGATTAATTTATCAACCCTACTCCTCCACCCAAAATATTTTGTGTTTATTATGAAGTAGTGTTGTAGTACTCGAGATTGTACGATTGTACTTATTGAAGGTTTGCTTTGGACACCAACCAATCATTTCCAATCATTGGTAGATTGGTTTCAGCCCCTACCTTCTTTTTAAATGTCTTCATATGATTTCACTCAACTTAGAAGCCACATTCACCTGACAAATCCAAATCTGATTTTGGTATTGAAACCAAAAAAAGCCTCAAATGCTTGAAATGAGTGGAAAGAGTTGCCTATGCACGAAGGAACATGGACTCAGGTTCCTCAAGTCAAGAAAAGAGATTTGTTGCATTGTGCTTTTTGGGTTCTGTGTCATGATGATCTTTCTTTGATGTCTTGTCTCGGTCTTGGTGCTCTGTGGTGATGGTAAAGTCTCCTTTTGAACGCAAAATTGGATAGAGTCCACATACAGTATGGAAAGCATGGACGGTTTCCCTGTTTCCAACCATAACATGACTTGTGTTTTTAGAATTCTTAGGGCTAATTTGAACTTTGGGGCTACTATTACTATTAGCGAGGACAGATGTAACCTAAAGGACTGGTAACCTTGTCAAATCATGTCTCCTGCCACCACAAGGGATGCTAATTCAAATCCTCCAACATCCTAGCAGCATGTACCTTCATTAGGGAGTTTTGTGAGGCTAAATCTTTATAATTAACTACAAAAAAATATTTCACCGATGCTGCACATGCATGTTGCCCCATGACCACATGATGAAATCGGTGCAGTCAGCACAATGACCCTGAATAAACATGGGGCATGTCGTAGTCACACTTGTTGGAACCGGAAAATACACAAAAAAAATTCAATTTGACCGAACAGCGACTCTGCTGAATTCAGTAAATGCCAAAGCAGATGCCAGATTTGTAAGCTAAGTGTGTTATTGGTTTGAAATGTGCGGATGTTCTAGCATAGAATAATATCGGAGGTGTTTTTGTTGGATATGTAAGCCGGTACTTCTGTTATCTCTCTTCTGGGTGTAGAGATGTCTGATTATGTCAGGACTCGAGCAGGTCTAATAACAACATAAGCTCGGCACCCCTCGCCAAGTGGTTTGGTAGATACGGAATCAGCGCGAAGGAAATCTGATTTGTAAATACCCAAAGCTCCGGCCAAGTTCTGTCTGTAATTTGTTCGGACTTTTTCCAGTACTCAGAGTTCTCGGCACCCATATGCGGTCTCACTCATTACTAGGAACTTTTGTTTTGTGTTTACTGTGTTTGCATTTTGGGGGTGTGACACCAGACGGTAAGCCTTGCACCTTCAGACGATTCTGTTCCTGTGATATCTGGTGTCAAAGAAAATATATTCATGTCACCTAAGCTACAGAAGGATTTCCCAAAGATGAAAGGCTTTTCATTTACAAGTTTGCAAATCACATTGCCTTTTCGGTTCAGAAAACAGTTGTGTTGGCGAAGCCATTTTCTTGACTAAATAGGTGTGTTGTCTATCCCACGTCTTGATGAGTTGATTAGCAGTTTGCATTATTTCTCTCTTCGTGAGCCGAAAAACCACACATAAACACTTAGACCCGCTTAACAAGTCATACCCACCCGCAGTCAGGTATTAATTACAATTCGTTTAACCGACATGTTGCATTATTATTAAAGATTTTGAATCAAGTACCTGTTTCTCATTAGAACTTCAACAAACAGTTGAATTCCTCTACTTTTTTTCTTCTTTTTTTCCAATGATTGCTGCTGCTCTGGCTGGTGTTTGTTGTTCCATTTATTAATCTGACATGTTGTTTTTACCGAGGCAAAACTCCCAGGCTGGGGCGATGTTTCATTAATAAATATGTGGCGTTGCGCTCCCGCCTTGTCCTCCTGTGCGATTCCTCGCACGTGATTTGTTCCTTGGTTTACTTATGCGTGGCACATTTCTTGGCACACCTTTTTTTCCCCTCAAGTATGTTTTTTTATTGGGTGGGGGGGGGTGTTATTTTTTTTGTGAATGCGGTTGCCGGGGCAGCTTGGAAATAGATGTACTTTTTGATGAATATTTTGCAGTTCTGGGCTAGACTGCTTCCCACTGTTAAAGCCTAATGAGACAGCCATACATAGAGGTGTTGCCAATTTAACTAACTTTCCAAAGTGGTTCACACACACACACAGTCACAGATTTTCACCTTATCCTTTAGATTCCGTGTGTGATCAATGCGACTAATAGAATAAAACACCAAAGCTTCCCGCATTGTTCCCCACACAAAGGGTAATACGCGCTGTCACAGTGTATTGTCTTTTTCCCTCTGAAGTTATTTACTTGTTTGTTTCCCCCCCTTCGATTTCGTCTTTTATTCCAGTGTTTGTCTTGCGCGCGTCTGCTGATTGGTGTTGTGATAATTACAAGTATGATTGTGCCGCGGGCGCTCCTGTGTATGCTCAGATGTCTCATACCGAGCCATTGTTCTCTTCAATGGCTGATTAAGGAAAACAAACACACGCCTCTGTGTTATTTCGTACATCTGACTGTTCCCGAATAAATGGCACAACTGTGAAGAATTACAACACAGGTGTGGATTTGTTGTTCAAAGACCGGCTCAATACACATTTCTGAGTCCGATAATAGGCTTTTTAAAAGATGTACTTACATTAAAACAATTTGATATAGATCGATATGATAAGGTATAAGTGCTTCTTAATACATTGTCACAGTCTAGATAGTTTTTCCACGTTACAAGAGAAATTATTGAGTATGTCTGCGTGTGTGTATATATATATATAAATAACTTTTTTTTCTAGGCAAACAAAATGGAGAAGCAGCAAGGGTCTGGTCAGGAGTATTTGATCCGAACTCTCACTAAGCCAACACGGCCAGCAGATAAAAGAGAGGGAAAAGCGGAAGAGTCAAGACATTATTAGCTGCTTAAAAAAGATATGCCTATCATGTCAGGCTTTTTCTGATACAGAAATGTCCGCATCGATTGCTCCCCTATTCCCTCGCAGCTTTGCCCTGATTCGAGAAGTTTGAATCAATGCGGCTCTATCGTCGACATGAAGCCCCGCGCATTGATTCCAGTCGGTGAATTGTGTCACCAAGCGCGCTCGTCTGTGTGTCTCTTCTGTGTGTTTGAAGACACGCGCTGGCTTTGATTTCTCTCAAGGTTTTTATCTATGAGAAGGGCTGTGAAAGTGGATTTTAAGTGTGACCATGTACAAAGAAGCAAATTTAGTCTGGCGACAAACACCTCCTGTTAAGCGTCTTCCCCGCATGCCTCTCTAGGTCAAGGCTAAGGAACTGAACTATTCAAACCATTTATTTTGAGATTTTTTTTCTTCTTCTTCCCTTCTTTTTCAGCATGCTGTGATTGTTCTCACGCGTAGATGTGGGTGGATTTCTTATTTCTTTCAGTCGGCTTTCCCACACATCGGCCCAAGGTGCTCCTGTGAAGCATTTTAACCTCATAGCCGCCGACTATAGACTAGTGAGACATAGAATGGGTCTGCGGGGTACATGGATTGCTATGGGCCCCCCGGGAGCACTCGCAAGAAATGAGATGGATGACACACTTACAGTAAAGCGCCACCCTTTCTCTCCTTCGGGCCAAATCTCTTAAGGATGCTACGTGCTAAGCTATCAATATACGGTATATACAGATATTATATACAAGCTATAAATGCGATGGGGTTTTCCCACACTCTTGGAGGTGAATTAATATAATCATTTATGCTGCACACGCGCACACACACACAAACCGCACTGGATCTCGCACACGCTCGATGCCAGACACAGAGGTCGCGACTTTGCAGTTTCAATTTGGCTTAAAAGTCGTCCCTGGGGGGGCGTTTGGCCGCAACCGGCCGCAAATCGGAGCAACTTGATTTAAATACGCTCCCTCGTCTAAGGGAACCCATGTCGGTTCAACCCCCCTATTGATTAAAATGAATATTTTCCAATCTCATCAACACCACTGTCCTTGACTCCACTGGTATCCATCTTGCCATCTCAAGGACTTGCATGCGTGATGAACTGCAGCTTTCTTTGGGCAGATCCATACCTTTTCGGGGTGATTGGGTTAACGTGTTCCCTCGAGCCCTGATGTGTACAGCCTCCTGTTTCGCCACATCGTTTGCCTGCGCCATCGATTAAAGGGGTCATCGAACGGAACGCCGGCTGGCTAGCATGTGCGTCTGCTAGCATGTGTGTCACCGGCGTGAGTGTGTTATCATGTTTTCCCTCATACACTCGTGGAGACTGTTGATACGTGTAGTTTTAATTGCCGGGCCTATGCTAGAGTCAAAAGAAGTGGGACAAAGGGTGAGCTAAACTCCATCGCTTAATTCTTTTCCTCTACAACTGCCTCTCTCACTGTCTTTTAGCGTGTGTGTGTGTTTGGGTGAGCGGCGCTCGCTGACCTTCGCGAGGACGCAGCCATGATTCTAATTGTGTTGATATGTCGGCAAGCTTCGTTGCGGGAGAACATGGCGATATTGCTCCGATGCACGAGGGGATTCCACAAGAGTTTCGCTTATTTATTTTCCATTTGCTGCTGCCGGGAAGGATGAACGCCGACCAAACACAAGCATACAGAGCACTATATAAAATTCAACAAAGCTCTCCCTGGGGTTGCACAGATCTCAAATCTAGATCTATTCTTAGTGACAGTGTTTATAATTACTCACAAAAATGTCATTTGTTCACATCAAAAAAGCTTAATTAAGAGCGGAGGATACAGGCAGGGATCTTAAATCAGTTTCACCGAAATATTCTGAACCACCTTTTGCAGAAATCAGAAATGATACAATGTATAAACAACCGACCCGCCGTAGTGGAGTTTATTTAACATGAGAATCATCTCTTTAAGCTGCACGGTATGTGCTCAGTTTTATGCTAATGTGATTGTTTTGATTTATTGATGTCACTTATCGCTGTTTTTGAAGAATCTTGGCCTGTCGCTTCTCTTGCCTTCTAGTTTTAAATTCTGATATGGGTTGATTTGATCTAATTTTTTTCATGCCAACTGGTGGGTGGCTATGCGTGCAAACCCCTGCCCACAGGCTGCTGTCTGCACGTCTGTCTCCGCGTGTGCGTATGTGTCATGTTTATTCATCAAAGATTACATCTGAAATCAAGTGGAAGCGTAAAATTAGCATATTGTGCATTTCAGTCAGCAGAGAAAATAAGAAGCGTAATTTTGTGCTCGGTATCAGAATGTCTAATAAATTACGGAAGGTTAACCTACATACGAGCGCCGCCGAAATACCACAGCGTGTTATCACTCCTTCTTATTATTTATTCCGTCAAGTAGCTAGTATGAATCCTCTTTCGCAAATTGAAGGATAAAAAACCGACAGCAATTATTCAAAATCTTGATGAGCAATTGTTGTAGGAAAAGAAAAATGCTTCTGTTGTTGTGCCTGCTGCATCTCTGCCGTGTTTGTATAGGTGAAGGGATCTGGTGCACCAAAGCAAATGCAACTTAAGGATACTTTGGTTCTATCAATAAGTGTGCATACGGGAAAGAAGCAGTGCTTTTACAGTTTAAAAAAAAAATCTGAATTACAGACTATCGTGTTACAGAAACTCTCAAGCGCCATTAGAATGTACAGGAAAAATATTGGCGGAAACATCCAGTAGAGCACTAAAGATATTACAAGGAATAGAAGTGAGACAAAGCTCTCGCCATGTTCACTGTTTCAAAATAAAAGATTAATGCTAATGCTTTGCCAGCAAACCAGCACAGCTCGGTGACCTCCTGTAACCGCCCCTGTGTTACATTAAGGCCAGATGTCGAGCAGCAGTCGAGGTGTGGCGGTCGGCCATTGTGAGAAGTGTACTGAAGTATTTTTTTCCAAGTATGCCTATGAGAAGTACGAGCATTCATTTTTATATCAGCCATAATCACACCTAAGCATATGCAGTTGGCATCAAGGTAAGTGGTAAAGTAAGGAGAGGCAGAAATAATTGTTCCCATTCAACGGAAAAGATTACGGAATCTTGGAATTCACCACGTACTGACGTATGCCGTGTTTAAATGGCACAGGTTCGACATCAGTTTGCTCAAAGTTCCTTAAAAACCCCCTCCATTCAGTTTACTGCTGGGCATCTCTTTTGTGCAATTAGCTAATGGAACTGAGCATCCGTCTGCCATTAAAAAGGATCTATATTTTTCTAAGTTTTGCGTTAGGTAATCTTACTTAGACCCAACATTATCGTAGAGCAGGGGTAGGGAACCTATGTAATGATTATGCTGAAATTTAAAGTAAAACATTACAGAAATCAGAGTATTGAAAATAACGTTCAAAATATAAATTATTGTCACGCATTTTAATCCATCCATCCATTTTCTACCGCTGCTGTTCAGGGTTGCAGGTGGCTTGAGCCAATCCCAGCTTACCTTTGGGGTACAGGAGGGTCAGACACCAAAACTTTTTTATTGGATAATGCAGTAGCCTACATGGGTCGTGAGGTCAAGAACTAAACTTCCCTCCATTTAATCAAAAAAGTCAGCTAGCTATTTTATGCAGAGCAAACCCTTTTGTTGAAGAAGATGGCGAAAAGAAAAAAAGATGAAGAATATCGGACATTTGAGCATGGTCTCTAAATGTATTCTTTATAATATAAAGAATACATTTAGAGACTTATTACACTCTAAAATTGTTGGTCTTACTTAAAAAAAATACATACATTTAGTTGTATTCAGCGTTAAAAAATATATGGCTCTCACAGAAATGTATTTTAGAATATGTGGCTTTCATGGCTCTCTCAGCCAAAAAGGTTCCCGACCCCTGTCGTAGAGCTTGCATTTTTGTTTTTTTAAATCAGATAACCTGCTGTTTAGAATTGCAGACTAGATATGGCAGGTTTATACTTTATAAAAGCGATTGTAATTGTTTTGAATGGCCCCACTTAAAACCTCAATTGATGCAGTTTCTGTTCAATTCAAGTATAATTCTTTTTTGTGTGTGGTGACGTAGAGAATGTCATGGTGCTCTGTGAACAAGTATCTAATTTTTGTCTTCGTGCCTCTTTATAGCACTAATATAATGTGCTCTGGAAAAATGTCAAATATAATTACAAACATTTATTGCGATTGTTGAGACTGCGCAAACCGAGGCTATGTTTTTGTGCCGCTTTTTCAAAAACACTTTGCATAGCACATGACCTCACCTTCACCCATTACACAATCATACTCACACACTGACAGCGGGAGGGTGGCCACACAACCTGCTCAGGAGCAATCAGGGGTTCACTGTCTTGCTTAAGGACATTTTAACATGAGCCCATTACAAGACAGCCATTTAACTACAGGGCCATGCCACCCCTACCAAGACCCAAGACATTTGGGGTTGGAGACGGAGACAATACCAAGACTTTACCAACTGGGCACCAAGACAAGACCAAGACATTTGGGGTTGGAGACCGAGACAAGACCAAGACCGTATACATCAAAGAAAGATTATCAGACCAGAAAGACAGATTTCTCTTTTAAATCTAAATACATTTGACAGCAACACATCAACAACTTTTTGTAGTTAATTTCCTAGAAAATAGGTCCAAAGGAAACATTTTTCACTCATTTCAAGCATTTGATGGTATTTTTTTGTTTTTTTGTTTGTTTTGTTTTTATACCAAAATAAGATGTGGATTTGTCAGGTGAATGTGGCTTCTAAGTTGACTGAAAGTAGATGAAGACATTTAATAAGTCTACCAATGATTGTAAGATATCGGTGGTTGTGCGTATATCCATGACCTTCAGACATATACTGTATGGACTGTTTGTACCTTTTATCAACCAAAGCTCCTTTTGAATATATTTATTTATTATATATTTGGTGCTGACATGTTGCCACAGTGCCAAGTAGCATCAGGATTGTATACATTCTGATGATAGCAAAGCTTTCAACCAATCGGGCTCCAATGCAGCGCGTCTCCGCAGGGTTTGCTACGCGCCCTCAAATCTCTCTTTTGTCTGGTTTTCAGGGGAAATGAGAGAGAAGGTTCAATTTGCTTGCCGGGAGACGAAATTGAGTGTCTCCTCTTCTACCTGGTGGTCTGTAAAGGGACGAGATTGAAGGACAGCAAAGAAGTGAGACCTACATGGCCAGTAAAGGAGAGAAATGAGTGTCTGAGAGCAAAGGGAAGAAAAGGGTGGTGGTGATGGTGGGGGGTGGGGGGGGGGGGC
>CAESWR010000886.1:199125-211512 GCA_903171835.1 Mullus surmuletus
GGAGACCACAAAAAATCTTGGGGATAATGACATATTTTCAAAAATTGTTCACCTTTTGTAAAACACAGTCTGTTTATTCAAGTTGTTTGAAGTTAGTTAAAACAGGTAAAACAGTCAATGTCACTCATTAGTGATAGAGAAACAATCTTACCTCGAACACGAATGGTTTCTGGTTTGGGGCTTCCACTCAACTTTGGGGATTTCTTCTTCAGTTTTCTCTTCTTTGAGACATCTTCCAAGGACGAATCAGATAAAAGCAAGTCATAGGCTAAGGTTGAACCAACTTCAGATTCTTTGTCAGAGATTGAAACTCATACGACTCTCCTACAATAAATCAAACACACACACACACAGTTATAAAATATTGATTCATATTTCTTTTCTTGTTGTGTTTCTAGTTATAACAAACATTTTAGAATAATCCAAGATGGTGGATGTCCAAATTCATGTGTGTGAAGATTTATCATTCAGGAGCAACACAACCTGGCATATAATTGATCACCTGAACCAGATGATGGCTCCAGTGATTTGTTCCAGATTTAACTAGTTCCAACATTATTTCAGCCTTGCTGGCCAGTTCACGCTGAAGGTAGCCTTTGTTTGACTTCACTATTTCTATGGTTTGTTCTCCCACGCTCTTTCTTTGCCTCCTGCTGCAGTTTGACCATGGCCTGCTTTTGCTTGATTGTAGGAGCTGCACAAAACACATTAGTAAAGATGACAAAGATATTATTCAGGTGATTTGCAAATTCTCTAAGTAGTAGAGCTGATGATGGCAAAGGTAATTTTAGGGCTTGCCTAACATTAACAGGAAGTCGGGGTCCCCGCAAAAGTTGTGTGTTGCACGCAGGCAACACAAAAAGCCAGGTATTGGGAAGTAACAGCGCTCTTCCATCGCATAGCACCTCCACACGGGTGGGGGTGCTATGCGATGGAAGAAAGTTACTGCAGCGATGCACCGACGCAGTTGTCCCAATTGAATTTACAGAAAATAAAGGTACCGAAAATGGCAATACATACCCATGGAGGCCCTGTTTTCATTTGGTGGAGGGGGATTCACAGCTCCCCTTCTAGTGTGCATTGCTATTGATAAAACATAATCAAATGAGGGTTGCCGTTTGTAGCATGCTTCGGCCAATGTGTTTCAAACTTTTCAGCAAAACACTCAAACATTGACGTGATTTACCGATTTACTAGTTTGAATAGGGTACCCATGAGGCCTGGGTGCTAACGTTTAAACAAAACTTTGGCTAACACCCCCCCCCTCCCCCAAATATCAAACAAAACAAAAGAAACCCAAAACTCTGTACATTTTGATCCTTACACTGTCCGTGTTAAAAAAATATTACCTTAAAGTGTTGTTTCGCTTGCTTTTTGTAGCCTTTTGCTCAAAACTGCAGTCAAGTGCTCTTCCCTGTCATCCTCGCGGTTGCTTGTGCTCGGTTCAAGACAAATCAGAAATCGGAGACTTGGATTAATACAGCAAGAGGATACCATTCGTATCCGGAGGAAAATACTTGAATAGACGCAAAGAAGAGGAATCATGAAGTGTAGCATGATCTGCTCCACCTGCAAGAGCCCCATGCACCTAAAGGTTGTCTCCAAAACTAATGGATATGTATGTATATGTAGCCAACGCTCGTAGGCCTCTTCGAAGCCATTTGGATTTCACCTATAGGTTTGTGTTTTATTTGTTAACATTACCATTTTAATACCCATGTAGAAATGCATAGATCCAAATTATTCATTGATTTCTGATTGCCCTGACATTATTTATATTTTAATTTTGCTAAGATCAACCCTTTCTGTCAAAGGTATTCTCAGGGATGAGGCTGAGACAAATTGATAAGATGGAGGATGGCATTGCCAGCAGCAGTCGCACTTTGACAAGGCTGGCTTCCACTTTGAGAAAGGTGTTCTATCATTGATATAAAAGGGATTTAAAGCTAAAGTGCATAGGTCTTTTTAGGTCATAACTTTGTCTCTATATATAACAAATGTGCTGCATTCACATGGTGTCAGAAAAACGAGTTGCCGACTATCGTTTGAGTCCCCACTTGTTTGCTACCCACATAACAATCTTGTTTCTTAAAACAGGAGTAGTGCATGTTTGGAGATTAACATTTGACATGTACGTGTGTGACAGAGTAGACAGCAATATGACTGACACTCAAAAAGGTCTGCAGTAGTGATCTAGATTTATTTTAAAGTAGTAGAAAATGTTTTCTTAAAGAAGAACCTAACGTTTGGAACAATTTACCTGACTCTGCAAGCTCTAATATTTAACTTCCATCTCTTAAGGTCTGCATTACAGCCATTGACAAACTGAGACACCATGGGAAATTGAAGATTGGTGGACGTCATTGCTTTGTGATGTTAGATTAAAGCAAATTCTCCCACAAGAAGAAAGTAAGTAATGTGTACCAGTCATTTTTTTTTTTAATAATCAATTTGTTGTTTGTTTTTGCAGTGTCATTTTAAAAAAGTAATGAGCTGATTTGAAAATTGACTTCCAAGGAAGCTTTTTCACATCTGAAATTATTTGGCATTACAGTATAACAGAGGACGCTTTGGACCTGGCTGGCGCCGCAACAAAAAAGTGGGTTTTGGGCTTACTTGAAGTGGGGCAAACATAAAGGAGACCCATACTAAGGGTGGTGAGAGGCCGTTCGAGAGAAGATCTCCTGCCAACCATAATAAACCATGTGAGAGGAGGCTCACAGATCGTCTCTGATGAATGGCGGACTTACCAGCGGGCACTTGGAATGGGATTTGACCATCACACAGTATGCCATAAAAGGCATTTTGTTGACCCAAACACTGGAGCCCGCACTCAGCATTTGGAACATGCATGGCAAACGTTCAAGGTTCAAGTGTGGAGACACCGTGGAAACTGTATCACAACACTTTTGAAAGAACATTTAAAAGTGATTGAGTGGGAATATTGGCTGGGAAGGAATCATGGATTTCACGTCATTGGCCGGCTCCTGCATGACATCCGTAAATATGCACTGCATAACTGTTGAAAAATACTACGCAACATCAGCTGATAAGAGTCTCAGCGTATCTACCTACCTGTTTTATTTTATTCCTGTTTTGCTTTTGCTAAATAAAGAGTTGCTTTGAACATCATTATGGTTGACTTTCACTTTACTTACAGCCAGCAAAATACTGCTCCTAGGTGATTATAATTGTGTTATAACATCATACAATTGCTAATAACTTTTTACTGTGTGGTCACTTTACTAAAAGCTCTTGAAGTCATCCTAGAACATATTATTAACATTAATACGCCATTACTCCATGTTAGTAACTGAGCATTTAGTATCTGTTCCATTTTGAGCAGTTCTACGTGTGTCTTTACATCTGGCTAGACTAAGGATTGATAAAATGTGTTATCTGACCCAGGACTTCAGATTTTTCATTCAAACACTGTTGTTATGCAGGTAGAAAACAGTGCTTAATTTATAACACGTTATGTCCACATTTGTAAGACTTTATAAACCATGGTATAGGTTCTTATACATGATTATACACCATTATAATGACATCTATGAATTATTATAACTGCTTTATAATGTCTTATGCATGTGCTCCTAATGCATTATAAACTAGACCTTCATAGAAAGTGTTACCCAAAAAGCTTTATCTGTGTGACCCCAGCAACTGGACAGAACTACTTGCAACACTGACATCGGGCCGGAACTCTGCTCCCAGGATGCAGTGGGGGAAAAGTCACTGCTGATGAATAACACTGGTGGTGAGGATCTCATACAACTTCATGTAAAAAAAATCAGAACTATCCCTTTAAGGCGTCTAGACCTTCAGACTCGCCATAATACGGTCACAAAATGAGCATCCAATTCTTTGCACACAGTTTTGGTTGCAGCTTCTGATATGTCAGAACGTTGGAGGATCTGAGTGATGCTGAGATTTCTGGAAACTAAAACCCCCGAAAATGTCAAAAGCCTTTGAAGCAACGATTCAGTGGCTGCAGTGTCTTCATGGCTGTTGCCCATCAGACAAATCCATTTTATTTAAGCTCCTTTTTTTTTTCAAAAGTCAATCCAGGATAAGAATTGCAGACAGCTATTTTCTTTTCTTTTTTTTGTAAATTGCTGCTTGATTTGTTGAGTGTTTGTCTAATGTTCTTGCGCATAGACTCTCCGAGGGCGGTGTCGCTGCACGGCGACAACTGTGGAAACGCTCAGCGCCGTCGTGCTTTGTTGGCGGCAACAGAAGTGAGCACATCTGGCTTTGATCACCATGGTGATGTTGGTGCAGAGAGTGACAGGGCAAACAGAGCGACAGAGACATTTTCTCGGGGGAATCATTATCCTGTTTAGTAAACTTAATGAGAGAAAAGGTGGTGCACCTCAGCCGGCTTCTGTAAACACACAGCCAAAGATGCGTCAGTAAATGAAAAAAATAAATAAAAAAAGCAAAAATAGAAGCATGATTCAGAGATAAGGATGAAGTTGCAGTCTGTCATCCTTAATAACAAATGCAGTACAGTATACATTTCAGCAAGTATAAATATGGGTTTGCTCTCTTGTTTCATCTTGATGGCGTCACAGGAGCGCGGTTAAGTGCGACTCTTTTGTATTCCAGCTGATTTAAATTATTGTCCCTTGCTGTTGTGAGAATATGTGCCCATGTACCCCCTGTGGCTGTCTTCCATTGTTTAAAAAAAAAAGAAAAGAGCAATTTCTGAAAAGGTGTCACACAGTAGGTGTATCGGTGGGGTGAATTGATAAAATACTCCTACGGAAAGGCTTTTGTTCTTCTGTAGATTTCCACTGCCAAAAAAGGAATCACAGTCATTCAATCCGGAGCTGCTTTAATTGTTATATTTATCCTACTTCTTTCTTTGTCCCGCCGTGAACCAGAGCACAATCTCTTGTTTCAAAATAAAAGGTGCAGATATTATTCTTTACAACCTCTGCACGCCACTTGTGAATAAAAAAAACAATGCACACACATTTTGGGCAATAACCTGTTTTACATCTTACATGCACCCCTACATGACACAGAAAAACACACACTTTTATTTTGCTCACTTTTATGTGGTGGTGGTGGTGTGTGAATGATAACAAAAGGGCTGTTGTGCGCCATTCTTGGTAAAAGAACATGTTTTTGCAAAATTGAATGATTCAGATTTGCAAAGTGCCTCACTGTGTTACTAGTGTGATAAACACCACCAACTGTGAAAATGATTCGATAAAGTTGTTTTGGCTGTTGATGATATTGTTTGGAAAATTGGGTTGAGTGTTTTGGCAGTTCAAAGGAAAAAAATCAAAACTATAATCAATTTGAAATTGCAACCCGCAACAGCAATGGTTGTCAAACGTTCATCCATGTCATCCATTCATCCTTCACTAATGAAAGAAAATCACAAAAATGAAGAGAAAAAAAAAGGGAACTAGTTGATCAGAATCTGTCCGCAAAGAGAACAGACAAAAGTTTGGAGACGAGACAAACAAAACCCCCTCAGCTTTAATCAAAATAATCACACTTGGTTTGACTAGTCCGAGTATGCAAAAAGCGTAGTCATCAAAGCCAGACTGGACAAATAAATCAACAGAATCTGTCTCCAGAGTAGATTATTTCAGCTCAGCTCATATTTACTTCCCCCAAGTTACTCGGGATAATATATCATGCTGGAAATGAAGAAATGAATTGCAAAGCTAGAAAATAAAACCATCACCATTAGAGGAATGTACTGGAGCACACGTAGCAAACTGATGTTCATTGGTAGTCTCTTTTCACACTCCCACCGCACCTAAAAGGAGCCACGAAGCAGTGGCTAGAATAATTACTGGTAATCTTGTTGCCCTCACGTGGGTAAGTGTGAGCATGTTCAGCCCTTGCTGTCTTGGGTTAGTTACTGAAAAAAAGAAATCCAATAAATATATCAATATTAAAAAAAAAAAGGAATGCCTTACTTTACTTTGTTAAGGCTGCTTAAAGGTCCCATATTATGCAAAATTCAATTTATAAAGGTTACATAAAAAGTAACAAAAAGCTCCCCCACACGGGGGCGTGTCCTACTATACATCTGTGTCGGGGTTGACTGATGTGCTGTGCATCACGACGAGTTGGAGACTCTAAAAGTGGATATTTGGCGACTGTGAAAGCTCTGAAACTGCTTAGGAAGCCTTGATCGGCAACACATGAACATCAGAGCAGCTACGGTGAACAATAAGAGGGGATTGTGAGAGTTTATCAGTCCATTTAATTTAAACATCGGACATTTTTAATACAAAAGCTGCACCGTTGTTCATAAACAGAATGCCGCGGTGAGGACCAATCACAGGCTTCGCGTACACGTCACTGCGCATTTTCCTTGTCTCTCGTCCGTCTTCCTCATCCTCAAGTCAAGTCTACATGTCCTCCCGTAAAGAAGCGCAAGTAACAAGATCAATTTTTGATTCGTAACTGTAATGTGATTACTGACGTTATCAACAGTAATGTTTTACATTACTGTTACAAATGTAATCTGATTACAGTAACGCGTTAGTTATCCCCAACACTGGGCCCTTGGAAGTCTGCTTTACCCAGCAAAAAGTAAAATTTAAAAATAAAAAAAACAAGCTGCGTGTGAAGTCAGAGAAGCATAAAGCTGGTGCGTGATCACACTGGGAGCGACACAAAAATCCAGAGTGACCCACTTTTAAACTCCTAACAGCTCTTTCTTATGTTCAGTGATTAACAGAAACATTTCCATAAGTGACCTGCAGAAATGAAAAATCACAGCAAGGGTGCCGATTTTCTTTAATCCTGTTGCCAGAATGCACAGGAAATGGGCACCGATTGCTTCCATAACAGCATTAAATTAAATCTGTTGCAATCCGTGGTCAGATACGGGGAAATGCTGGTAAAATTATATATTCTTCTCTATAAAAGTGCTTTGCAGTTATTTTTACCGGTCTACCTGCTAACGGAGGTTGGGGGTGGGACAGGGGACAGGGGAGAGGGGGCGGAGCCAATTAGGACACGACCGCATCCATCGCTCCAGATAAAGATATGATTGTGCACCGGATGGATACAAGTGAACTGAACCACTCAGTCCATTATTATCGGTGTGCCAAAGAGCAAACAATACATGGCTATGAGAGCTCGCAGGGCCCAGCATGAGGTGCCAGCGGGGAGCGGGGCATCATGCAGCGATTGCTACCGGAGTCAGCACGGTGGTAAACACCCTGGAACGGTGGTCTGGTTGTTCGTCGAAAGAAAAAAATTACGGAAATGACGCATTTGTTCTTTCCAATCAGCGGGCTGTCCGGATAAAACGCAGGAAATATCTTTAAATTTGCCAAAGTAGACTCTCAGCTCGGTGTCTGCAAACTGCATCTGTTCACGCCCATAAACAAAAAAGAAGGAAAAGAACATTTCATCGTTCCGTTTTCGAAAACCACATTTAGGGCCAGATTTGGAAAAAATAAATCACAGAGAATAAAGTCACAATTAATGAGAATAAAGTCATACATTTACAAGAATACAGTCAGAATTTTACAAGAATACAGTCATAGTATTACAAGAATAAAGTCATTATATTACGAGAATAAAGTCATAATATTATAAGAATAAAGTCATGATTTTACAAGAATAGTCATAAACTAATACATTTAAAGTTACAAGAAAAAAGTAAAAATTGGAAGGCTGTTTTACTTAAAATTGAAAAATGAAAACAATATGACTTTATTCTTGAAATATGACTTTTCTCATAAATCTAGAATTTATGACAAGCGGTTGACTGATGTCTGATGACTTTATGGTGCGATCCATTTGTACTATTTGTAGTCGGAATTCCCAAGTTCGAGTCTGAAGTTTCAATGGGAACGCCCCCCCCGCAGGCAGAATTCCTACTTGGGAAGTCAGAGAATCCTCACTTCATCCGAGCTCCCTTACGCCTCTGATATTCTTTTTATGTAGCACTTCTGATTTCAGTTTTTGTTGCACAAAATCGGTTGTAAGGATAGGATTTTTCGACATCTATACCTCAAAATGCGGTTGTACTGTAATTTTAGTTTTTCACGTGTTATGTGGGAAATACCAAGCTATGTACTGTAGCTGGAATACCGATAACTGTGAGTTCCGACTTCCAAGGTATATTTTTTCTCTCAATGTGGCCCTAACACACACACACACACACAACAATTCAGCACCAGTTCCCCTTCATATCCAACAGCACAACAATGGGATATGAAACACCCCTGTATACTTATCTCTGAGAGGCCACACAAGCGCAATAAAAGGAATATGAATATAAAGACGCTGGAGGTATGGGCCGATTCTGGCACCTTCGCATCAATTTTTGAATCACAACCATTAAGTGTCAATCATCCCTTCGCTTTAGTATCTGAAAAGTGGGAGTACAGCCAGATTTCATTTTCTCTATAACCCTGAGTTAGTTGCTCTGTACTTCACCCACCAACGGCGACTTTTCAGATTGTGTCTCCATCCAAGAGAGGGAGAAAGAGAGAGAGTCAGTCCGTATTCTGTCCTTTATATTAATGCACCATAACACACCTTAATTAATACTTGAAAAGCATCAATTAACAATTAATAAGCACTTATAAGGCATTATAAGATGCTTATAAACAATAGGATTATGTGAAGTGTTAATTAAAGCATAATAATACAATTACTTTTGCTTATAAGAACATTAACATTTATGACCATCTTATAATTCCTTATGCTTATCAATTGTTAATTGATGCATATTAGGTATTAATTAACGCTTATTATGGTACCTTCATTTAAAGTGTTAATGTCCTCCCCAATGAGATAAAGACACTCAACCCCTCCCTCAACATATATATACTTCTTCTTTTAAGTGGCTCAGACTTCCGAATAACGGCAGCATGCTTGTTACACAACCCAAACGTGCCGAGTCGTCTGCCACATCAACAAACGTGTCGCTACACGGCCGTCTCATTTCCTCTTATATAGCAACGCTCTCAATAAATGTAGGTTTTTTATGACCCGACCGGCTGTGTCTTTTTTTTCTCTCCCTGGTTGTCAATTACAGCCGGGCAGGTCGGGTTCTGTCCGTGCCAGATGGGACCTGCCAGTCATCTGGACTCGGAACTGTGGCAGAAGCAGATTTCTTTGGAGAAACTGTCCGCAAAATATAAACATGAGTGAAAAAAAAAAAAAATGGAGCGGAGTGACGGGCGGGAATCTGCAGTGCTGCTGCCGGTCGGCGTGAGTGACACCGAGGAGCATTTATATGATTGTGTTAATAATATTCAACAGCCCGCTATATTCTCCCCCCTCAAACATTATCCGCTTTCTTCACCTGTTGCTGCGTTGCTGTCAATAACCGTTCCTTCACACGCGGCGAAATGTTCCTCTTTATCAGCGTGATCAATAAAGCTCATAAGTCTTCTAAAAATGACGGAGCCCCCCCTCCCTCCTCCCTCGCTGGAATCACAGAGCGTCACACACACTACTCCTAAAGGTACCTCTCGTCGCATATAAATCTTAAGTCTGTCCTACCTTCCCTCCTCTTCCAACCGCTGCCACATGCACATTCCTCCCTCGAGACCACAGAAAACCAGACAAGCGGATAACGTTTTACTGAGTCCCCGCCAAGAAAAAGATTAATACGATGAGCTACAACAATGTTTGTGTGTCTGCACGTACGTGTTTGTGTTTTGGGGCGACGTTTAATGCATGCGCTCGCATGCACCACATATGTTTAATTCCTTATACACATGTTGAACAAATTGCATTAGCGTCGAATGTCATATTTGCCTAATGAAGGAATTAAGATTAAAATGAAGTTTAGGGGCAAAAAGCTACAACATGCAAGATAAATAAACAGCTTGTCTCATCTAATTTGCAAATCTTGTGAAGTGTTGTCAAATCCCTTTGATTTAGGACCCCGCTGCTCTGCAATGGAAATCAACCGCTGAATAAATTACTTCCACGTTTCATTAATATGAATTCACTTTGAACACACTCTGCCTGTTCGATGGGGTTCAGGACAAACTGGACTCTTGTTTTGGATGGACGGATCCAGGTGGGCTGAGCCAGCCGCTCCGCTGCCACAACATGAAAACATCATTAAGCCTTGCAAGTGCTTCTTAGATGTAGAAGAGACACACAAACACCCTCACAAGAGTCCAACCAGCGAGACACATGTGCCACCCAACCCCGGGATGCGTCCCAGCCAGTGTCACACACCGATGCGCCACTAATAGGCAAAAATGAGGAGCTGGAAATAAATGACAAAAAAGTCCACTCAGTGGGCAGGAAGCACCCCCCATCTCCACCTCCCACCCCCTGCGCCAAGCTCCGACAGTCGAGTCAGACCAACCAACACGTGTGCAGCCTGCAAATGCAGAAAGCATCAAAGCCGGACAGAAGTCAGAGCTCAATTTGGAACAGAGCCAGTGATTCGGACGTCTAATTGCTGTTTCATTATGAGTCACGCTATTGAGTATTCATGTGCAATTAGCGAGTGACTCCATGAAGCCCGTGTGTGTGTGTGTGTGTGTGTGCATATTGAAGACGAGTATTGTAGCCATGCATTAGAGCGTGCCGGCTCCAGACGCTGAGGTTTGATGTGTTTCTGTGTTGGCTGATGGAGCTCTTGGATGATTTGTGGGGTGGGGGGCTTAGGGGGGGGGCGGCAAGGTCAGAGAGTCTGAGTCAGCTTCTGCTTCGCCATGGGAGCGGCAGTCCCCCACCTGTTTGAAATCGCAGCAACGCAGCGTCCATCTGAGGAAACAAACTACCATGGGCGTCCTCCAGCGCGCACCGGCTGAAACCTGCAGCACCGAGATAGAGAGGCCGGCTGTTTTCTTTATTATTTTTTATTACTTCCCATCAGTGTGATCAATTCTTTACTTTGTAGCAAATGTCAAAAGTAATACTTAAGTCTCAGAGAGATACGCCGTGGTCTAAGAGAAGAATTTGTTCCTTGCCTCTATTTATGCCATTACGGATGCCGTGCCGGCTTCGCATTATCCACATATATTACACATATTACTGTGCACTTTTTGTTCTGACATTTTCAAAGGTCATCGACAAAGTTGTTGTACAGTTTGATGAGAACAAACAAAAGTATAAGGACTGATGGGAGGCTAAATTGAATCGCTGCTGATGGAGATGAATACTCATTTTCCCCAGCAAACACACATAATAAACACACAGGAGACGACTTTAATTCATCAGGGCTTCAAGGGTGATGTCATGAAAAGTTAGAGGAGAAATGTGATTTCATAGAAAAGGATAAAAAATGTGTACATTTGTTTGAGAAACAGATTTCTATGTGTAAAGAAGAAATGAAGATCTTGGAGAGTGTTTTCGCTTGTTTTCGGTGACTTTAGCCAGCCGTTCTGTTGCCAAGCCCAACTATCTGTTCCCCACGCAGCACTTAATAACGTATATAGAGAGAACCAAGGTAACGTATGAAATTCTTCTTCTTTGCCAGGCTAAAGGCACCGTGACTGCACATTGCTCCGTTTCCCCCCACAAACAGAGCGCCAATTAAAGTAGAAAGCTTTGTCTTGCTGGAGAGAAGAAACCCAGGCTCATTTACTGTACCACCACTTCTTCTACTTTCTGAAAAAAGAAAAAAAAAAGTCATGACAGATAAGGAACCTCGTATTGCTGTAAAACACAGAGGCAGTGATTGGGGTGAGACTCCGGGGCAGCGAAAACAATTCCTGACATGGAATTGATGAATATTTCCAACACACAAAAGCAATTTACAGAGGGTTGAAATAAAATAATGCTCTTAGCTTACTGTGCGTTTCTGTGCAAAGTCCCTAAAGGCTCTGTTTTATTAGTCATATGGGGATTTAAATGTACTGTGTGCGCGCACAAAGAAATAATTTGTGGGGTCTGGATGCTTTGGAGGATTTTCTTTCTCTTTTTTTTGCCTCTCTCTCCAGCCATAGCACTTGCATGTTGCCAAACACGACCTCCTGTCTGATATTAACATCACTCAAGAGGGAGCTTGTCTCTGTGTGGCTTTAATTGACACTTCAAGTGAAAGGGAAAAAAAAGGGAGAGCTGGAGTTCACATTTAAATAAATCCCATGCGGAGAAAACACAGATTCGGGGCAGAGGAGAATGAGACCTAGGGGTGTGTGTAATACCATGTATTCTCATTACAGTGTAGTACATGTAGTTGCGTGATGCCGGACTCACTCGCCGTCCCCTCCCCAGGTGCCGTTAGAGGAGAAGAGCCCAGGCGGGAGGACTTGCGCGGCCTTTTTTTAAAAAAAAGATGACCGCGCATATGGTCAGTGTGTTCCCAAGCGAGCAGGCCGTGCGGAGGCAGGCAGCACTTAAGGATGCCAACATGGCCCACTCAGACAAGTGGGTGGAAGTTGGGGGGCAGTGTGTGTTGGTGGCTGGGGAGGGGGG
>CAESWR010000886.1:226533-238277 GCA_903171835.1 Mullus surmuletus
TTAGAAGCTGAGTCCCCCACAGTTTTAGCAGTCGCGCGACTTGCAAATCAATGTGCATGTTGAAGCAAGTGACAAATCATCTAAACATGGAGAATTTAAACGTCTTCCAATTCTCGTAAGATGACAAGAAATTCTCATTTTCTCTCCCAGGAGGGACAGTATTCTTCTCCTTGTCCACACCTGCCATGTATTCCTCCAATTAGTTTATTAAAAAAAAATGTGCGAAGAGATTACCAGCTATTTATGGTTCCCGCAATAACTGGCATCAATTAACATAATGTCATTATCGCGTTTCTTGATAACCAGCCCCTAACGTATCGCCGCACCATAACCTTTGTATGAAGATACCTACAGTTTGAGTCATCCCAATTTGCAACTCGTCAGCCACTTAACACTTTGAAGATAAATTAACTCCACCCAATCTTTTTTTCTCTGATGTTTCAAAGTTCAACTGAAGAGCCGCATCAGTGATATAACGTCTCAATGGAATGCATATTTAAATTTAATGAGTTCTCTCTCGGCCCACAAGCGGTAGACAAACGTGTTGCAATGTGGCTGAAACAACGCTGGCACTTTCTTCACATTGAAAATACGGTTATTGCGTTTAGTCACACTGTGCAAACAGTGTGTTCTGATTAACATTAAAACAATTAAGTCACCTTTGTCCTTGAAAACGCTCTTGTGGGTGCAGCTCTTCTCACAGTTGTGTTAAAATTACTGGAAACGCTGAAAGTGGTGAAACTGATTTTTAAGCATCAAATATGTTCAATGAGTCAAACAAAATCTACCGAAAGAAGAATGATTTGGTTCCCGCCAGGGAATCACTGGACTTTATTTAGACGGATGTCTGCGTGGGGGTATTGTTTTGCGACGCAATCATGAGTACTTTTAAGTATCTTGTAGAAATATTCACACCGACACACAATCGTTTGGACCAGCTGGACGTCCAGCTCATTACCCCTGGAGCTTATGTTCTCGCCACTATCTGACCATTTGTTCGCAGGACGACACAAAAACCATCCAACCTGATCTTGTTATAATGGCAGGGCACTGACCAAGGAGGAAACTATTACCATTACCTTACTTTGGACGGATCAAAAAACCAAATCACCTTAAATCATTATGTTTCACACGCTGGACATAAAGTTGCAAGGGTATCTCCATCAAATGCATGTGAACATTTTTTTGTTTTTCTTTCTTATTTTCAATTGAATTCATTCATTCAATTTCAATTTTTTTTACCTCTTATTTTGTCATTATTGTCACTGCTGTCCCCACTTGTTCACACTAATATTGTTGCTCTGGACTGTCAGATAATATTATTACCATTATTATTACAAACTCTATAACTATCATTATTATTACCTTAACTATCACTAATATCATCATGATCTGTATAACAAACAATAAGTATGAATATCACCAGTTATACTGCTATACTTGAGGGATCACTCGTGCCAACACACACACGTCACTCCTGATGTCACTCCAAATTCCAACATTTCCAGTCCCCTCCTCCTTTGTTCATTCTTTTGTTCGTCTAAATCCATGTTGTGCTTGGTGACCCTTGCCTCTGTTGTACTGCCAAGGTCAAATTCTTCTTCTTCTGCTTCTAGAAAATACACCAATGGCACATTTATTATGAATCTTCCCTACCATTTAATGACATGAAAGATTAGATAGTTGCAGCAGAACCCGAATAAAGAGTGCAAAATTGTGTTTTTTTGTCCACTCTATGTGGGTGTTTTATGGGCGATCTCCGGAGAATGATTGCGTAAAAAGACAGTGGGTGCACAGGAGTGTTTAAATAAAAGCATTAATGATTTTCACAATTTAATATTTGAGAGAGCAGATTGATTGAAAGCTCAGAATGAAATTTGATGCTATAGAATTGGAAGCGTTGGTGTAAGAGTCAAATAAACATATTACTGAGTTACGGCAAAGAAATGTGAAAGAAATGATGAGAAATCTGTGAGAAGGAAAATGCTGCGGAGGGAAGAAAACTACAACAAATGAAATTTTAAACAAAGATGTTGAGCTGTAAGGGGAAGAACGAAGGAAATAAAAACCCAGATCATAAAACAGGTTGAGGAGCTGGAAATTGCAGACCAAGGTCGACGCAAAATAACACAATCACCCTTCTCTCTTATTGGATAAATCGAATTAATTCCGATATTTACTACAAATATGAAATCAGTGCGCCTCACGCGTCATCATTTAGCTGAATATGCACCCCTCAGTGCAATCACCATGGCTCTTTGTGCTGTTTTGCACCCGCTTGTCAAACGTGGTAAATATATACGCACAAACAATCACTGCAATTGTCCTCCGGCTTTGAAGCTCACATGGCATACGCTAAGTCCACCTTTTTGCATCCACTGATCCCGGCGGTGCGCTCACGCAGGCTAAACTGACTGATAGAGTATTCAAATGTGATAACTGGACCACACAAATACTATTTTGTGCACAAGTTAAAGCTATATTGTGGTCACGAAATAAGAATAATGTCCGCACAAAATACTAATTAGATTATTAATATCGTTCCTTGACAACTGGGTAAGCAAATCGTGTACATCTTCTTTGCAAGGACGGCTGTAAGATGATCCTGTGGTCTGAGGTGTATAAAGAGTGAATTGGTCCCCATAATCGGCCGAAAATCCCAAAGTTTAAACACGTTCAATATTTACAACCAAAAGTCCTCATGTGTGAGTCATGACTCCATGAATTGCAACGTGGAATGGAATGTAGTCAGCTGACTGAGGAACAAGGAAGCAGGCGTAAACAAAAACAACAACATAAAGTTCGTAGGACTTCAGAAATTGAGTGTTTTCCAGTTGTTGCAATGTTTCTTCATCTTTTTTTTTGAGGAATAGATTCTAAACTCCTCAAAAAAAAACGGGGGGGGCGTTACCCACACTTTTAGCTGTGTTGCTCATTCTAGGAATGCACAATCCTTACAAGTTGTACTTCGTTGTAAACGTGACTAATCAGGATTTCCTCTGTATAAAATCAACATCAATCGGTGTTATTAAAGGGGAGAAATGATTGACTGAAATAACGTTTCTGAACTTTCTTCGTGGGATTTTGGCCCATTTTTGGAGGGCGTTACCCACACGTTTAGTTGTGTTGCTCATTCCATAAATGCACGATGCTTACAAGTTGTACCTCGTTGTAAAGGTGACTAATCAGACTTTTCAATGGTGTAAGACACTAAGGAGGAGCTTGGATCGGTGGTGGGACAGAATCATTATGTGTGTGGTGTGCTGTGTTGAGATTATCGGAGCACACCACACACAGTACGATCAAAACTGTTCAGTGACTGATTTTTTATCTTCATGTGTTGGGTCTCTGACAGATACAAAATCTCTTCAGATTTGAAAAATCTTTATGTGTGTACCCAGCTTGAGTGAATCAGGCCCGCAGCATGCAGCAGCCGTAAACATACAAAAGCATCAGAGTGTAAATCAAAGTTGGTAGTTAGGAGGCGCTTCTCCCCCTCCTGCTTCTTATCCGATTCATGGAAGGTTACCGCTGGCAGAGAGACTCACTTTTATAGCCAATTCATCCTTTCTCGCAGTAATTTCTTGCAGCTACACCCATAGGGGATCCCCGGGCGTTCAGAGGCCAGCTGGGACAAGTAATCTCTTTTCTTTGTCCTTGCGCTACTCGGTGGCTGCCTTTCACCCGGGAGGGCCCACGACTCTTCCACAGGGAGGTGACTTTGGTGACACAGAAACTCAACTGGCACAACAAACACTCCAGACAAACTTGTTGCATCCAGCAACCCTGACGATTTTATTCGGAGACGAAAGCTGCGTGAAATGAATGACGACGAGCGAGGGTGGGCTTTCGGCATCAGTCCCGGTGATAATACAAAGAAAAGTGCCATCTCATAAAGGTTAGATTGCAATATGAGCTTCATGAAGAGGTCAAAGCCGTCAGGTGTGCAGCTCTGGAAAATAAAAAAAGAAACACAGGGCTTTTATAGGATTTTTTTTTCGCTTTCAAGACTTCTATTCAGATAAGTTTTCCAGCGATTCCGGGCATTTATTAAATTATTAACAAGTCATTCGCTTGTGGATTAATAGCTCGCTAAATTTTTTCTCCTCTTCCTCGCTGTTTCATTGTAAGCTCCAGCCTGCAGAAACGCTTCAACATGATTTTTTGTTGGTTTTTTTGTTTGAATAGTAGTGCTAAAAGTTGTTTATCAGAATCAGAGAATTTCTACTCCTGGGAAAGTGTAAAAGTTAAGCAAAAAATAATAATAATGGCGAATTAGAGAATGGGTGCATAGTGGCCAGTGGTAAAATATGCCAAAATATGGTCAGAAAGTGAAAGTTTTATATCTGAAACTCACAGACGTCACACATTGTGTTTTCCAATAACAAAAACATGGACCAAAACACTTTTTAAAACTAGCTAAACTGTAGATGTGTAAATGCAGTGCCATGCATTTATTATTGGACGTAGTAGCACTGACTATGGTTCTTTTGAAGGGGAATGTGGTCAAAAGTTAAAGAATATTAAGGGTTTGATGACTAAGGAGAGAGAACATAAGGAGGAAACAGTTGCTTACCTTTGCAGTAGTAAAACCTAAACTTACCTCACAATGAGTGACACCAAACAATGGCTACATACATTAGTAGGGGGCAGGATGGAGCGAATGTGTGTGTGTGAGACATTACAGGTCAAGACCCAAGATGGAGGAAGAATCTACGTCCAGCTGTGAAGGATGATACCAGGAGAACAATGGACGGGAACGGAGGAGGCTTGCTGACAGACCATCTTTCCCTGCATCCTGACAAACGCACAATCCGCCAGAATAGAGTATAAATGTCAGAGCAGGGCGACTGAGTGGCAGAGAGTAAAGGGCAGACCACGTGGTTGTACGGGCTGTACACGCTCTCTCCCTCCTCGAGGTTGGACTTGTGACCAGTTCATGTTCTACTGCTCAATAAAAGGAGAACAGTGACTTCACCTGAAGAACGATTCCTGGCATAATTAGTAACAAAGAACACGCAGGACAGAAAAGGGGGGTTTTGCTTTTGCTTTAAGGGCGCTGCCTTTGAGGCCTTGCTCCTCTTTTTATTTTTCCTCCAACACATGCATTTTAGTTCTCTTCCTTAAAATGTTACCAAGGTTGTGTGCCTTCCAACCAATGAATGAAAGGAATGGTTCACCCCAAATGAAAATGTACTCATAGTCACTTCTAAATTTGTGGTACCCATTTTGTGTGTCATTTTAAATACATTTAAAAGCATAATTTATGGCATACATTTTGTCTTAAAAAAAATAGTTAAGCATAATTCTAATGTTGTGGTAGGTCACAGTCACTCCAGTATCGTCTCTATAATTTAAGGATTTTCCATAATAGTGATTTTTTGGGGGGATTTTACCGTTATCACCACATTTTTTGAAATTAAACAGTTGAACTACTAGATCTTGTTATTTTTTGGGGAAGTGCCAGACGATGGCAATCTTTAATTTATGAAGCGCTGGGTCACAGAATCTTCGTTGGGGTAATGAGCGCAATGAGCAGCCTATATGTGTTTCGTCAAGGCAATCAGGGAAACCTGGAAATGTAGTTTTGAAGTATCTGATGTACTATTTTTCATCTATATGGTATGGTTAATTGTCTACATGGTATGACTGAGCTTTTTGAGTTACATGTACAATGGTAAGCATGACATGGGAGTGTTGTACAGTTTATCACAGTCATTGGTCGTATGTTGACCTTCATGAGATGTCAAGGTGCTATACATGGATTGAAACCCACTGATATGTTATCTGCTGTTATGTGACAGCTTCACATGTCCAAAGGGGCCTCTTTATATATGTAAATACAAAGTTCAGAGATAAGACAATTGTATTTAAAGATGCCTACTCAACCAGTCCAGAGCTCTCGACATTGGCATACAGAGGTTGTCTCAGATTGGCTATTCAACACTGTTCTATTCTGTAATAAAATCATTGAACTACTCAGACTTTAACGTGTCAGCAGTGGCACCTTTTTTCACATGAACGCATCAAGAGGAGACACGAGTCTGAACAGCAAAGTGTGTTTTTATAGGTAAACAGCTCTTTTAGAAAGAACGTGTTCACTTTTGGGTGAACTATTGCTTTAAGTAATAGCCTTTACAATGCCAGTGGGAGCCAGTTTCTTGTCAGAAGAAATTTGTTTAATGAAAAAAAAGAAGAAAAACAGACTACTTATATTTAAAAAAAATGGTTGCATGGTTCAAGCACATTATGATGAACATGAATGGCAAAGCACCTCAAAAGAAAAAAAAAGTTTGCTTTCTGCTGCTGTGCTGCTTCTCTTGTGTGAGCAGTGGTGATTATATCTACAAGTAGAAGGCGAGGAGACCACCGCTGAGCTGCAAAGCTCAGTTTACTGACTCTGTGAATCATTCAAGAGAAGTGCAATCCTGTGAAAATACTGTTTCGTGTTTTTTGCAAGTGAAATTAATTCAGCAGCCAGATGGCAGGAAGAATCACCTCGGTTCCCCTGGTTTTGACACAGACAGAAAAACAACCAGGAAGTCACGAGAAGCAGCAAGAATCTCACCACTACTGCCACATCAACCCTCAAAGCCTTTTTCACCCTAACAGGTGCTGGGATGTGGCCAGCCATAGGGGCGGTTTGCAGAAATAGTCTGTAAATCTTATTGTGGGTGCAGCAAAAATCACAAGTGAGATAAAAAATGTGGAATAAACACGCATTAAAAACTTGTGAGTCCTACGGCTATGGGGCTGGACGGGTTGTGTCACTGCGCACCCATGCACTGAAATAACTCATCTAAATTGGCGAGAGCTCTTTCTGTAATTAATGTGAATGCACACTTTTGGAAAACAAAAAAAAAAGTATCCAGTGTATATAAGAAGGCTGAACTTACAGCCGCCTTTGCCCAAAGCCCCAATTTTGTTTTTGGCTACCAGTCAAAGATAACAGCTGTACACTTTGCAGGGTCAATGAACTCTACCAGCCCCTGGCAGCCAGCTATTCCTGTGGGAGATGATCATAATTAGAAACATTTTGGGTCATCTTGAGAGCACTCTGCATTTGGGAGTGAGAAAAAAAAGAGGGGAGGAGAGCTGTGAAAAAGAAAAAAAAAAGCTGGCAACATGGCCGTACGTATGTGTATATTTGTTTGATTGCAGGTACTGTGTTTGTTGGCACTTTCATTGGTGGCAGCACAAAAAGCAATATTGAAATACACAGATTTTTAGATTGGAAGTCTGTGTGTAAAGGTTATTTTATTAACAGTGCAGAAATAATTTCTAATGCGTTATATGATTTCTCTTTATCTAAATTGTAAGTGGGCAGCATGTCTCAGCCCTGGAGGCTCCACATCATCATCATATTGTCGTTTCTCTGGGAATCGATGGGTCACAGTGGAGTCAATGCGGAGGTGGTGTGTGTGTCGATGTTGGCTGGAGTCACTGGTCACCGGACAGCTGAATGCGGTTCCTCAACTCTCAGTTCAGTCAGGATCACTTTTTCAAAAATCAGCTTTATTGTTGCAAAATTAAATTTGGCAGTACGGTTCTGTTCTGGACCCCTGTCCTTCCACGCGCTTGCGTGGAAGCCAGAGGCAGGAAGAGCCCCTTCCTGCCCAACACGAGCCGTCATGAAAAGGCGATAGCAGGGAGCGCGCGCAGGGTTCTGTTCGGGACCCCCCGTTCTCCCACGCAGTAAAGGCTACAACGGGGGGCAAAGCAGCTGCGAACAGAACTCCCCCAGAACAGGAGCAGCATCGAGGGTGTAGCAGCAGCTTTAGCAGCATGAGGGTGGAGCTGGGGTGGCGGTGGGTAGCTGTCGTAGTAAGCAGAGAAAGAGGCAGGGCTAGGGCAGATTTAAATAGGGCGTGCTAATGGCTCAGGACCAATAGGAGCTGAGAGGGATTCAGCTGAGCCGTCAGCTCGTTGGGGTAGCTGTTTGCAATGGTGGTGGAAAGGCTTGACGTCGTGACCTGCCAGAACTAACGCTATGCTTGATATAACACTGGATCTAAACAACTAAATTGAAAATCTAAACAGACAAATTCTCGCCTGAAAAAAGCACAACAGTATTTTTCTGGCATGAAATGGCCAATAATTCCAGCGGAGCGTTTGTGGGCAGAGACTCGTCGCCACGGATCCCGCCCCTTGACGCATACACAATTGATGCCCTCGGAGCCTTCTGCCTAAAACACGGCTGTGTCCTTTTTTGCCCCTGGCTAGCTAGCTAGGGGCAAAAAAGGACTCTCAAAAAGCATCTCTGTATCAGAAAACTAGAAGAGAAAGTCACATCCAGCTGAAAAGACGTGCTTGGTGTGATTGGGGGCCCTTGGAGGAGAAAGAAAGGGAAAAAATAATTGTGTCGGGATCATGAACATCAACAAATATCTGCATGTGAGCTCAAGTTTCCAAGATAAGCCCACGGTGAGACAATTATACTAATACACACACACACACACACACGCACGCTTGTACTGCCCACATCAGTTGTCACCGTTTCATTGTCCTCTCATGAGAAACTGTGACTTGTAGCCTCCGGCCATGGGGACAGTGAGGATTTAATAAAGAGTGTCACTCCGTCCCTTTCTCGTCTTCAGCCATTGTCATTCCCTTCGTATTTCCAACATTGCCTTGGGTGATGCAGGAGAGCGACCTATCACAAACTTACATTATTCACCCAAGTTTCAGCTTAACTTGCATCAGTGAGTCCTAACGCCTGAGGCGGTTGCCACTGTTGTGGTTCTCTGCTGGCCGTGTGTGTACAGTGCGGGGAATTTTGATCTGTTAAAATCCACCAGTCAATACAATGGTAATTTTATTCAACTGCACGTCATCATCAGAGGCACACGGTAACAGGGATGGATCGCCGTGCATGCACAAGTACTACAAAAATGTTTCCAAGCAATGTTTTAGCACTTTGAATTACATTCATAGAGAAAAACTTTCACTCGGAGAGCTGTTTCTCGTAAATGAAAACACAACACAAACCCACCCCCCCACCCCCCCCCCACCATAATAAAAAACCACAAACATTTAATGCCTTTATGGGACATTTGTTGTGATCATTAGTATGATATAGAACGACAGTGGCTACAATTAGAAAAGACCCATGTTGACTGTCAGTGGGAAACCAAAACAAATTGAAAACACCGCCGCCTTCCCCCGCCGCCTTCCCCGCGGTAATAACAAGTTAAAAGCACGTCAAAGTTAAACGATGGCAAAACTTTTAAGAGTTTTAAGATCCGAGACCCGTCGGCTGCACAACTACTCAAATATCCGACCTTAAGAGTGAGTTCTCAACTGTTTTTCACCTGTTTTATTGTCAAGCCCATAGGTTATCAAAGTGCAACTTGCAGACCAATTACTGAACATGCAGAAAGATTTCTGGCGGCCTGCAATGAATTACAGTTGTTAGTTTTAATTCAACATTGCTTTGAAAGGATGACTCTCCGTTTCCAGATCTTGTGGTTTTTATACCTCACCCCTATTTTCCATATTTCTCAAGGTTTTCTCAAGTTTTGCCAGGTTTAGCCTCATTGATTAATTAAAATGTGCTTGTTGCACATTACTGGATGCATCCTTTTAAATTTAAATTGTAGAGATGCAACCTTGTCATTAGAATTATTTCAAATGGGATTTTTCTTTTTCCCCATTTTTTTTTTCCTTTGGAGCCCACGGTCCAATGTTGGGTACCTAAATTGGCCCTATCCGAAGCTATCAAAACTTTGAGAACCCCTGGTCTAGCCTGACAATATAACCTTGATAAGTCTGATGACAATCTAATCAGGCTTAGATACACAATAGACGTAGTATGGAACAGTGCACCGAGTATACATTTCAGGTAAAAAAAACCCCGCCAATTTACCATTTCAGTGCTGTGGGTGACCGGTGGGATGTCTGCAACTAACACACGGCTAGTTACAGAGCAAAGGTCCATGGCTGCGCTAATTGCTTGCTAATCTATTGATCTCTTTATGGAAATTCTCTTTTTGCTCACTCTTGTTTGAAGCAAGTTGGGGTCAGAGGTATTTTAGCTCATGGACACTTCGGTCTGAAATTATCACTTCGGCAGATTTTCGAAGCGTCATTCTACATCCATCGCTGTGGATATATATGAAAATAGACGTAGGTTCTATCATATGATGCTGTAATACCACAATCGAGAATACAGTTGAATGGCGCTGTCTCAAGGTTGTGGAATATACTGTCTTCTCCCGTGTGAATTGTGCGATGATCCTTAAATGACCTGCAGATATTATTCTATTCCAGCCAAAGCTAAAGGCAAATTGGTAATTAGTAATCTTGTCTTTTTATCTCCCCTGCAGTGTGAGGCTGAAGTCTCTCCTGGTGATTAAGTCCTGAGTTGTTTTCGGCGTGATGAGTGCCTCGACTTTGATCATTTGTGCTCTTTATATCTACTAACGCGTAAACTACTCCCTGGCGTCGGCATGGTCCTATGACTCCATGTTGCGGCAGACCCGGTTTCCTCTCACTTAAGGTGCATCTAATTTCATCTCACATTCCCTTCCTCTCATGCACCCCTACGACCCCAGAAATTGATTGGATCCGCCATCTTATATTAGATCTTAATTCCCTTCATTCTGCTTGGAGGAGCACAAAGCACAGAGGCTTGAGTAAGGAATAAGAGATGGCACTATTCGAAATCCTTTCTCAGATAGCCACGCCCTTCTATTGGAAATGTATTAATGACGGAATGGAGCAAGGGGTTTGATATATTGCCAGTTGCCCTGTGTTTTCCTCAAGTTTTGTTTGTTCGATAGGTTACATCCTTATATTTAGAAAACTGAGAGAACCCTAAAAAGGATGTTCACTTTCTTCTACTTTTTCACTTCTTTGTCTTTATTTGCAAAAGAGGGTAATTTGTCACGTGTCATTTGGGCTATGCAAAAAAGAAGAAAAGAAGCGCTGTTACCTTTTGTTGTCACGCAATCTCATGTTAACTATATCATTACCGCACAACAGGCTATCATTTGATTTGGCTTGTGGTCAGACCGCTCAAACATTCGGTGAGGATGAGTACAAATCTCTGATTGACATTTGGTCTAAGTTTTCAGACTAATTAGTGTGGAGGAGGGGAATAAGTTGTTCAAAAGGTTCAGTTCATTTGAATGAGGCAACCCTAGACAAATCGAGTCCCCAATTGCACCGAGTCTACTGGACTATTAGTGTGAAAATAATAAGTCTACATACCTGTATGTTGGACCAGGAACTGTTGTTGTAAATCCAGGCTGTGTTCAGGCCAGTTGGTTTAGTTGTAGTGCCTGCTCTATCAACCAGCAGCTAATGCCTTGACCCCCAGGATATACTTCTCCTCTGAGCTTCCCCTCATGGACTGCCCCTTGTTCCAATCCGGCTTTACCGCTGATGCCAGATGGGGGGAGAGGAGAGGAGAGGTGAGTTCAGCGAGTAGCGGTCCGTGTTCATGATTGTGTGGATCCTTATGATCAGCATGGTTCTTCCCAGTGTTAGCCAGAAATCCTTGTGTTCACTGCATGCGGCCCATGTGTCCTGGATTGCATCGTCTGGGCTCTAAATGAATCGAATGTTGCTGGAAGCTGGAAATAAACTTTGGCAGTGAGTTCTACCTTACTTTATTTGACTGTTTGACTTCTATAAAAACGTATCACTGCATCCCGCTTCACTGAGATCTTCAACAGCCTACATAAAGTCTCTGATCATTTACACTTTTACAAGTTTGATGTTGGTATGTGTTTTTTTGTGAT
>CAESWR010000886.1:243092-265709 GCA_903171835.1 Mullus surmuletus
TAGCTATTACAGCTGGGATCTCCCAATCCTGTTTGTCAGATGTGCTGTGTGAAGTCCTACATGCCATGTCCTGCTCTATGGGCAGGCTCCAATATGGAGCAACAACCCAATGCTGCTTTCCTATTTTCATTCAGTAATATTTAATGCAGATAAAGATGAGTGCCAGAACGTTCCAATGGACCCAATAAACCACAGAGCATTACAAAGTTAAGCAAATAAATCATTATTATGATTATTATTATTATTGAAAAAAGATGTTTGAAATCACTTTCTAAATTCATATAAACATATTATCAAACAAAAAGCTCAGTCACATTAATGTCCAATTAGGTTAAGTCCCCCAAAATCATATCAAACACACATTGCTTGTATCACAAAATCTATTAGACTATAACTGATATCTATGTAGGAAAAAAAGCACAGCACATTCACAGCAATGTAAGAATATTTAAACGTGACAGTCATGTGTTTTATTTCCCTCTTTTCTTTACAGTAAAAGGCCTACTGTTTGTTTACTTGTGTGCAGGTAGACCTTGCCGGCCGTGTGCACCTCTCCTCCCTCTCCGCCCACGGCTGCCGAGCTGTTGTTGTGGGACTCGGCCGGCTCTCTTCCACGCCTGCATGGATCGCAGTCGTTGCCGGTAGTCCTCTGACCACAGAACTGACGACCATTGTCAGGGCGGATGCTATGCTGACCAGCCATCTGCATTGCATGGCAATGGCTTGAGCGTCGCGCCAATGATGACGCTGCTCGCATCTCCCGTGCAATTGCCCGAAGGGCTGAAGACAGCCTCTTTCGCCCCCTGCAACAAAGCCAGATCAATGTCGTCTGGACCCTTTTGAGGCTCTGCTTTGGGGGGGTTTGAGGGAGGTGGCTTGAACTTCTGAGATTCTACAAAGCAACAACAAAACAAAAGTTTTTTGTTTGGGATTTGATTTGAAAGACTGCAAAATGTAAGCACAGGAGGTACATTGATTTTTTTATTCCTGAAATAAATATCTTTTTTAGAAAAGAAGTGTGTTGTGTGCACCTACCTTCCTCTGCTATAGGGTCCAGTGTGTAAGTCCTGGCAATTCCAGCGACTCGCAGAACGTCACCTGCTCCTCAATGCTGGTCAGAGGCAGCCCATCCACTGTGTCCTCGCCCGTTTTATTTGCCAATGTTTTATTATACACCAATTTGCCTTTTGCTCTTCTTCTGATGTCTTGACATATTCTTTTCACTTCATCCACTTCATTGTTTTACCAGCATTTATCTTTTCCCCTAATTTTCTCCCATATAGCTTTCCTTATAGCTCATTATTGTGTTTATTGGCTTCATCTACCAAGACCTCTAGGGTCAGATTTCAATTTGTGTTTTCGGCTCTCCAAACTCGGCATGGTGCAAACCATGAAACACGCAAAATAGGCGTGTCTCCAACACGTTTGTACCTGCTGTCATTTATGCAATCTCTTTTAGTAAATCACCCACAAACAGCGGTTCAGCCCCACACACAAAATTCCGAAATTTGCATGCAAATTAGTACATGCAAATTGAGATCTTAGTAGCTCTGGCCCCAAGTGGAATATCAGACATTAACCGCAGCCACTGTCAAACATGGAAGTAGTCCCCCTTGACATTTGTTTTGCATTTGACCAGACACAGACCTGTTTTCGCATTACTTAAACCTCAAATATCCATCCCTCCTGCAGATTCATGTGTTATATTTTCTTAAATCACTATATTTCTTGAAGCATACCGGTTCAATGATTCATTTCATTGGTATTGCTGATAAATTCAACACACCATTGGCTTTAAAACCCGACTGGCACCCCTCATTCCTCCTTACTTGTGAAAACACGTGTACACTAATAAAACATGCTAATATAATCAAGCGAGGAAGGTTCTGAGCAACCGAGCGTACAGAACTGAAGGAAAGATGGTCTCACTGGACTGTGTTTGCTGCTTTGTTAAACAAGCTTCAACCACGACCTATTGTATCAAATAAGTGAGGAAGTGCAGCTAAGTTTGCACAAGACGTCCGCCTTGAGTTCTGTTCATTTTGTTATATTCTTTTCCTGTCTTTATTTTGCCAATTAAATGACATCTGTAATTGCTGAAATGCATTAGCACATGAAAGAACAGCCACATTTCCTGACATCAGTAGAGAAGTAGTCTTTTGTTCAGAAGAGATTTCAAGAATTAAATTAACTGTGGATGGAAAAAAAAAGGGCAGTCAAGGTGGTGCACCTTTCAGCTGGTACCTTTCCAAGAAACGCCTGTCAATTCCAGTGGCTACAAATGGAACTTGTCAGTGAGAGTTGGGAGAGACTGGTGAGCCGCAATTCAACTTCCTATTTAGCAAAGCGCTTTTAAAAAAGACTCAGGAGGTCAGCTGAGATCCGCGGTTCAAGTAGGAGCTGTGAGCACCGATAAACTTGCTAATATGTTGACACGCAGATCAGTCACCACATCACGCACTGGAAGATGGACGGCAAAACGCTGCGAGCATAGGAAAGGTAACTTTTCTATTGAGAGTAATTAGGTGCTTTGGAATGGGGGGTGGGGGGTTGGCATGCATTTATTCAGGCAGCAAATCTCAGAGGAAACATTGTCAATTTCAGATTTTTGGTTTATGACCGATGCAGGAACACATCAAAGGACATCAATAGCTCAGGAAATATTTGCTTTTGTTTGTGGTGAGACCGCTCTAGGTTTACTGTCTCTGCATCTCCAAATATAAACTTCATCAGCATTCAAACACATCAGCATTCTGTGTTTGTTCGGAAAGGTTGCTGTTCTTAAGACATCTGAAAAAAGAAAGTGGGTGAACGGCGAATACATTTGCATGGAGAATGTTTTTTTTCCATCTTTTTTGCCAAGATGATTAGGAAAACATGGCGCTGTTCAATTTATGCAGCCATATCTGGTAGAGGAGTTTACTCTTTCTCTCGTAAATGTGTGTACTCACTGGATGATTTGTGAGGTCAAATCACACAACTTTCAGATACGTTTATTCAAACTGGGCGCCATAGTTTTGTTATATAACCGAATGTTTGCAGCATTTGATGAGATTATAAATATTAAACCCGCACAGAAATATCGGGTTCCTGTTTCACCTTCATACTTACCGCTGTGCGATGTTTGTTGGCCTGCCAGCTTCTGAGGTGCACACAGTTCAAGTCAGGCCATCTTTTCAGGCCATCAAGACAGAGTTGACAGCTTTTATATAAAAAAAAGTATGTTTAATGGACTGCTCTTTTGGTAAGTCGGATTGGTAAACCCCTTGATCCGATTGACATACCTCGATTAATTTCATTTTCTGATTACTTAAAATATCACCTTGAAACAATACTTTTGAAAATGTTCAGTTTCAGATTCAAAATCTGGTGTTTTGTTGCCATGGTTGAAGATATGAGTAGTTTGATAAGAACCCTCATTTTCATTGACAGCTAGCCTTTAGCCAGCATGCAATTATGCCAGAAAAGAGTGTTTGTCGTGAGTTCTCAACTATACGCCATTGGTGTATTTGGGAAAATGGCAAAATCAGTTTAATATATTATGCATAAAGGGCCAACTATTGTGTAACAGTAAATATGATGTGGACTTTTCCTATCACATAGGCCTCGACAGCAGCAGTTGGGGTTCTACGGGCCTATAGAGGAGCGAGCCGGTAACCTTGTGTTGTAGTCAAGATCACAAACTGAGACAAAGACTGTCACGGGTTCACAACTGGGGTACCCAAAAGCCGACTCCCAGAGCAAGTGAGGAAGTGTGAAAAAAAATGTCTCTTTAATTGAACAAAAAAAGTGCAACAGGGAGTGGGTGAGTTCGGGTGAATCCTGGGGGGGCTGTGGCAGGTTTGTGGCAGTGGAGTGAGTCCAGGGGGGCTGGAGGACAACGGTCTGTTCTTGGCTGTGGGGAGAAGGTCCAGGGTCTGGGGAAACTTAAAAAGGGAGAAAACAGCACGATTACTGGAAAGGTCAAAAGGTCAAGGCAGGTCTGGAATACAAGAAAAAAGGCCAATAGATGGTACCACATGGGGAAGTCCAATACTCTGGCGATGAGCGTCCGTGAAGCTGGGGTTTAAAAGCTGGACTGGCTCATCGGGAAAACAGAAATCAGAAGAACACGTTTAATAAGAAGGCAGAGGCTGCAACTTGGGGGAAATAATCAATCTACCAATAATAAGACGTGTTGGTTGTTGTCCAATGTATAGTCTAAAAGCCTGGCAGTGGTACTACAACACTATGGTACTCTCCAGTGACAGGAAGCACTTGCTACCTGAATCTAAATATCCCTTTTGAAAAACTGCCTTAAAGAAAATATGGACCTACATGGGAAGAGAATATGGTGTGCGTGTGCTTATACCGCATTGCTTTTTTTCATCTCTGTCTTTTAACTCCAACCACGGTATATAGTAATCATGCACATTTTTCATTAGTTCATTGCCATGAGCAGTTTTTTTTTTCTGTAGAAACAAACAATAGACTGCTGTGACACAAATGATTTGTTATTCTGACAGTAGTATGGAGAGTGTGTGCTGCGATGGAGAGAGAGATGACTGTGCTAACAGCCAGGGACCTACAGAAGAACTCATTTTCAATTCAAAGCCGATTCCTCTGTTAATTTGAACAGCGCTAAATACCACACACAGCATGTAACATACATACCCGAGGAGTCAGCATGCTACAGAGGCTGCAACTATTTCATCATTCACTGGCTAGTGCAGCCCCCTCGTCCCACCCCAAATGCAACTGACTCTATTTATATATTTTTCATAATAATTAGAAAGATGGATGGCAACCAAGAGGTTCGGTGAAGCAAAAAAAAGGTATTTCTTTACAAATTATTATTATTTTGCTTTAAAAACAAGCGAGTGATGTTGGGACTAGGAAGCAGGATTTTCATTACAAGACATTTCCCTTTAGGGTGGTGATGTTTTATACACTGGAATGCAAAAAAACTAAAGCACTTGTCCAAACAGATGCTTGGGGATTCCAATTTAGAGCTTATTAAGCGGCAAACTTGACATGGTGCATATAGTAGGGAATGATTTTCTGTCTGCGGCTGTGGTTGCACACTCTTCTCTAGATTTTCTGAAGATAACATTTACACAGTTTGAAACTCGCAATCAATTTTTCCTCTTAATGGCATGTGGATGCAGCTTAACTCGCACATACATTATAGGGCATCTTTAAGTTACAAGTGGAAAGACTAATAGTACAACACTAATGGAAATATATCGACAAAATGGCACCAATGGAGAAAGACTGTGACTAATAATAGATTTTTTTCTCTCTAATTATTTATTTATATATTTCATTGAAGTCTTTATTTTGGATCGAGTATAGCTGAAAGCTGCAACAAGGAGAAAAGAACATCCTCATCCCTACTTTCTGTTTTTTTACTTCCACCTTGGCGTGCAAATATCCACTCCAGAGGGCAGACTGAAGCGCGTTTGTCTTCTTTTGTCGCAGCTCTGCTACAAAACTCCCAACATATCTCATGTCACCTCATCTTCCCTGCTTCATCCTTTTATTTCTGGCTTATCGTTCAATCAATCCCTCCCTCATCTGTTTCTTTTCTTCACAGCTGTCTTCCTCTTCCCTCCTCTTTCTTCCAATAATGACTCTCCCGACGTGCTCTGACTGCGGAGGGCCCTCCATCTGTACACATGGCACTTTCTGGGCACCGGGTGAAAAGATAGTTGCTGTGAGAATGGGATAGGTGTACTTTTAGACGAATATTTTCCGACGAGACAAACGCGATCCGGAGTTCAGGCGAGGATTTCGGGGTCCTGCTGCGGTTAGGGATAATGAGGACACGCTGATTGGAGGTGTTAACCTCTCCCCTCCGTCCATCCTGCTCTCTTGTGCTTAACACAAACAAAGGTAACAAGGGTTCAACGCACACAATAGAGGAATCCAACACCTTATTTTCTGCCTCATCGCTCCTCCATATTTTGCCTTGTGACCCGGAAATTCATCTTAGCGCTCCATCTTAAGGGACGTCTCAATTTCTGAAATGGAGAAATTGTGGATCGAGGAGACACCAGTGTATCTTTTCTGGATTGTGATGCTCATCTGACAGGGATCATAAAATAGAGTGGTGGGCGCCCCCACATCTTATTTGATTGACGTCACTTTAAAATGATGCACCGAGGCGAGGACGTCTCATTTCTTAAAAAAAACAACTCGATTCCTCTCCCCTCAGGTTTCTTTCTTGCCTCTTCTGCTCGCATCTCTTCTAGCCTGGACTAAAATGCCCAGAAAGGAGGCGAGGAAAGGAGTCAACGAGTTACGAACTGGGAATTGGGTTGGGCCTCGTGAAAAGCTAAAAAAAACCTCCAAAGTTTTTAATGGAAAAAAAACAGCAAACAGGTCAAAAGGGTGAACAAGACACCAGACAACAAAGGCAACAAAGGAACAGCAAGCACAGATTGTTATATACACACTCAGGGGCCGGGAGATGAGACACAGGTGAAGCGCCTTGAAAGAGGCAGGAAAAAGCAAAGGGTCAGGGGGTGAAAAGACTACAAAATAAAACAGGAACTAAAACTAGACAAACAGTAACAGCAAACAAAGATCAGGACAAAAGGGAGACAAATGAAATTAACTCTTGACGCTGTGTACTTGATTTCACAACACCAAAATGAAATTTAATAGAAAGGTGTCAGCCTTTATCCGTCCACCCACTGTCCGATTATTATTCCAATTACTGTCATGTAAAATCACTTGTGACTCCTTCCTGCTCAGTGTGCCGCAGTTATTACTGACTGACTGCTCTATAGTCCAGCCTCAATACAACCTGACAAACTGTATCAAACAGCTGCAGCGGCACGGGCCGCCCAACAGCCCCCGGAAAAGCATTATTGTTCATGGAAATGTGTTTTTTTATGTTCCAATGTGAGAAACAAATGATGCGTTTTGTTGTCTGGTTAAACCAAGTCATGTGTCAGTGGTCATTCAGCCCTTTTTTTTCCCTTCTCTGAGTATTGTTGTTTTTTTTAACTGCTTGACTGACTAACTGTTGCATTGTCGTCCTGCACAATGGAGCACAACTCTCATTATTTCACGATATGCAAGATACGTGACATCTCTAAAAATACATGTTTTAAGGTCATTCAGCAGAAGACCAGATTGACCAAAGACTGGATGGATGGCCCGCGTGCTCCATTGCAGACGTGCGGTATAAAAAGAGTTGTTCATGCTAGACAGGATTAATTTCCACTCCGATGTGCGTTTTTCTTTGCCCATCATCAATCACAACGACCCATCTTAATGTCCATATTCAGCCCCTGCCTTCAAAAAATGTCCCAAAAATAAGTCATGGACACTGCTCGAATACTGGACCCAGTCATTAAAAGAATAAAACTGCTACAGTCAGAAGTGTCTGTCTGCATCAGTGCGTGGGCAGTGGAGATGCAATCGGAGCACTGTACTACACATCGGCATCGGCACAGGCCAAGGTCACGGTGCTAAATGTCTGCCAGAGAGCTTAATCTGTGTCTCTGTGTTTTTCTGACATCATCACTTTAACAAAAGGGAGGCGAGGAGGAGAGGGAAAGAGATGTTGTTTTGAACTCTTTTGCCTCGCTTAAGTTTGTGGTTCATTTGAAGCTGAATTGGATGTTGGGAGTGTGGAGGAATCAAGACAAGCAAGAGGGATTCTCCACAGATCTGTACTGTGAAATGAATTTGGGGTGGGGTCTCATAGGATCCCACGTGAACTTCTGCCCGAAGAATGAATTAACATAGTAAATATGATGAAAACAACAAACAATATAAGTAATTATTGATTCCAAGTAAGAATTTTTAAAGCGTATGTATGTATGTATGTATGTATGTATCCATCTATCCATCGTATCAATAGGAGCATCCATTGGTTATTTCAACCTTTTACTCTCTATCTATCTATCTATCTATCTATCTATCTATCTATCTATCTATCTATCTATCCTTCCATCCATACATCCAGATCCATAGGACCATCCATAGGTTATTTTGACCTTTTGCCACCAAATCCATCCATGTTGACATTGAGATGCTGGAAGTTTATCACACTTTATCCTCTTAAGGCCATGAAAGTTGCACATCAGACCTTCCAGTAGCTGCCACATGTCAATGTCAGCATGTTGATTCATCTAACTGGCACCTCGGCTCTGCTACACAACTGCGGCATGTTTTTGGAGAAAAAAAAATCACATGCCCGCCAAGCAAACCTCTTGTGTTGTTTGCTTTTACTTCAGTGTTGGGTGTTGTGTCTGTCTGCACCACATGGGCATTTATTCTCATTTCGTTGTGAGGGAATGAGGATGTAGTCAATTTTTTCAATCCCAGGGCCAGGCACATCCATGTGAAAGTGTCCTTGAGCGAGACAATGAACCTCCCGATGAGCAGATTGGCATTGTGCATGGGTCAACTCCTCCATTATCTGAATGTGAATGAGGCAATATGACCCATTTACCTAATTTCCTGTAATTTCAGTCATCCGGTTTGTGTTTCCCTATTTTGGAATAGTGCCCATAGTTACCAACAAACCAAGAAGTCGACAAATATATACAAGAGTTGGTATTTCTACTTGGACTAAGAAAACCATTTGGTGGAAAAAATAATCAAACACACAAGGTTGCATCTTCAAGCAACTGTTAACACGATTAAAATGTAACCTTGTAGAGACTTTTTTTCCCCCCCTTGGAAACCTTTTTCAGGTAGATGCTTTGTGGAAAAAAATCACTATTACAAATGAGCAGCATTTCTCAACATTGTACATCATTGAACATTTCATCAGGTAAAGTCTGTTTTTCAACTGATAACTGTGCTGTTTATTCCAGATTAATGCATTTATACTCTTGCCACCAATGTGCTTGTGGTGCCTAATTAGCTCTCCGGGATAAATGAATTGAAATAGTTTCCTAAGGGCTGTATGAATTGAAAGAATGTCTATAATTTCTTATTGCTCAGGCTGTTATTGGTTATGGGTGTGATTTATAATATGCCTTTTATTTTCATAATTGCGCTACTAATGCATGAATGCAGTCAAATCTAATAATGGAGTCTTTCCTTAGTGGTCGACTTTGTGCTCATTTGCATCTTTGTGTCCGACTTGCCCATTTCCTTTCCTTTTTTTTTGCTACCATTTATCATGAATATCCCCAAATGTCAACAGTCATCACGGGTTTCTCTGTTTCAGCCCTTTTCCCCTGCATCACTTATTTTATTCCTTTGTTTTCTGGTTGCGATCCTCTTTCTCTTTTTCACTTGGCATTCCTGTCAGTGACATGATGCAGCATGCTAATGATGTTTCAAACTACATTTTCAAATTACGTGTCCGCACTTATTTAATCTGAAATTGTGGGGGGAAAAAATGCCAAGGGACTACATGCAAAGCATAATCAAGCTGTGTGTATATGCCCAACTGTACAATGTGTGTCTTGCGCACACATAATAAGAAAAAAGGGGGGAATGAAAAGGCTAATTGATCATTTTAAATTTACCAAAAGTACCGATGAATAAATCAATGAAAATCTAACTTGATAAATTAATAAAAGATTGTTTGCGGGGTCAGCGTTTGTGCTTGGCGTGTTGCCCCCACCAACAGTGGGGTGTTCGTGGTGATGCAGGAAGAAGACAACCCCCCCCCCAAGTCTGAATTAAGTTCGTTGTGCACACCAGGATTAGAATGCTCTTATCAGGTGACAACACTGCTTGACTAATGACAACAGCAGTCACTGAAAATGTAAACTTTTAAATCCATCTCTTTCTGCAGGTGCACCCCTCAAAAGTCTTGAACTAAAAGAAGACAAAGAAACATGAAGGAAGATTTATATCATGATTGCATCGGGACGGGCTGGAACGTGTCAATAACGCTTTTGCAGCTTTCTTTCTTTCTGAATTGGACATAGAAGTGCAACTTACAAAATCCATAGGTTTGCAACCGTGTTAGAGGTAAACACGTTACCCATGAAGGCCTTCTCTGTTTTGCTCGCGGCCCTCTGACACTGAAGAAATCTTGAAAATGAATAGCTTTATAGTTGGAAAAGACATTGTGGGAGAAACAATCGACAACAGAAATTGTATTGTGGTTTTCTCCCGACGTGATTTTGCGAAGAAACATTGTCCATGATTATTATGTCATCGTACACCTTCCAGATTGGGCGGCTGAACAGAGTTGAAGTAGGAAATGGTCAGATTGTCTCTTTGGCTGTTTGGGATGCTTATATCTAAGGGTAGCCATCTTTATTTTTCTTCGAACCCCTCCATGGAAACAACACCCAAAAAGTACATTTGGCCACACCCTCATCAATCGTGGTTCTTGCTTCCAATTTCATATGGTTTCTTAATGTTTGGAATTTTAACGCCACAGTGCTAAAAGACAATTATTGCTCTGATCTGGCACAGTGAAATCCGTGTTGTTATACTATATCAATGTTACTTTTTATTTGATCTAAAAAAGAAAAAATAGATAAAACAACATTTTTAATCATGACAATTTGACAACTACAGGTTTGCTCTGGTTTATTTCCCCTCCAGAGTTGCGAGGCTGGCTTTGGTACATTAGACCTGGACCAGTCAAACAAATTCCCTCTGTGGTTCAGTGGCGCCATTCCCATTCAAGCTGGAGGGCAAGATTTTGACATCTGGACTGGTTCTATTTTTATATTAATGTTTTATTGATATATTTCATAATATGTGGCCATATATTATGCCTACAACAGTGAGGTCCACCTTTACTGGTGGTTTACTTGGTGGATTAACTTAGAAGAAGGTGACTGTACTGTAAAATCACTTTATGTGTGTTTGACGCGTATGTAATGCAATTCAATAATTATAGTGGATGATTAAGTGGTTTTAAGTGCTCTGGCCTTTAATTGTGTGTCACTGAATCTTTCAGGTCAACTGATAATCAAAGCCTTTTATTTCTTCCTCTCTCTCTTTTACTTTGATCACAATTGTGGCATTGGCTTCCATTTTAACCACAGCGGTTTCCGAGTGTGATGGAGAGCAGTTGAGCCGGCGCTTCCCCTGTGGTGTGCACGAGTGTAACGTACGAGCATGGGCTGACAAAAGTGAGCAAACCACGAATTCTTGCGTGGTTTGCTCTGAGATGAACACCCGGTGGCTGAATGCTGCGGCGTCCAGCCAGCCGTCTCCTTCAAGTGGCTGTCACTCGAATGTGGATTTAGTACTTTGTGACCTACTGAGCTTGTGTGGCACTCGGCGCCCACTCAACTGCCCCTACATCTCCCACCGTGGAGTGAGCCTTGTTTTTCGATGAGGGGATTGATTGTTGAAGCGGGCTACTTCAAGCAAGCCCTGCGATATTTGAGAGGTTGAGGGTCACCTTTAAAGCTTGTATGTGAATACATGCAGGTTCAAATACTCTGGGATGCTAAATTGCCTGTAAGATGGGAGCTTGACACTGGATCTTTATCTGTCACTCTGTGTCATATCTGTGATTGACGAGCTATCTGTTCAAAGGTGTGTCCAAGCTATTCAGGTGTGCCCAAGAAGTGACAGGTCGCACAAATCATTAGTACTTTTTAAAATGCTCCAATATGAGCCAAGTCCCCCTGTAAACAGGAAAGCAAGCACTTCAGTGACTTGCTTTAACTAATGCAGTTGTTGAAAAGCTGTAAAATAGACGCCTTTCAAACAAAACATTGCTGTGATTGCTGAGTGGTCCCCATTGATTGGACATTATAAATTATAATCATGGTTTTCATTAAATTGCTTCAGCTTTGAAAAACTGCAATTAACAGTTTACCAATGGACTATAAGATGGCAAACGTGTATTTTAAAAATATTCATCACCGATAACCCGATTCTGACGCTGTAATTTTCGACATTGCAGTGTTGTATTGTTTTATGTGATGTTGAATTTGATACTTGTAACTAAATATGGGAGGCTTTTCTCATTTGCTATTTTTAATAATAGAAACATTTTATTTTGCCCCTGATAGTGGATGATAAAAGCCAATTAATTGACTGATACCATTCAAACTAAGAGTTTTTTTCTTTTTCTTAAAAAAAAATTGTTGGAAAACAACAGAGGCAAGAAAACAAAAAGAAACAGCCATGAAAATGGATTGTGTCAGTGGACAAGAAAACTAGTTGAAGGATGAAAAGGGGACAAAAAAACGCAGGATAGGAGTGGGTTTGAAGGATGGGAGGACAGAGAACCGTTTCCGAGATATCTTGATGTAAAATAATAGGTCATAAATGAGGCGGCCGTGGCAGAAAATATCGCCAGGCTCTGGGAGAGTGAGAAGAGTATTAAGTGGAGGATGAATCAATTTTTTGAAATGACAAAAGTAGAGGTAATTGCAGGTTCTGCTGTTTGGACGTGAGAATCCATAAGTGAGAATGATGATGGAGCTTGACGGAGCCACCCAGCAGAAATCTGCCTGACGCAAGCAAGTGGAGCGGAATTAACAAAAATAGAATAAAGAGCATGTCAGGAAAAAAAAAATTGTACTTTGACAATGTTAAGAAACAAAATGATGCTTACCTGAATGATAATCTGATTTAATCATTTTAAAACAAAATGTATCTGATTGTAATGTTGTAGTCAAGGCCGCACAAACGGAGACAGAGACTTTATCAAGACCAGAAGAAACCGAATTTGAGACAAGACCAAGACCGTACATCAATGAAAGATGATCACACATTTCTAATGAAAAATAAGTCTTTGTCTTGACTTGATACTTGAAAATAACGTTACTTGGTGCATAGGAAGCTATTTCCATTCATTTAAAGAATTTAAGGCTTTTTTGTCTCTATTCCAAAATCAGATGTGGATTTGTCAGGTGAATGACTGAAATCAGATGAAGACATTCAAGAAGAAGGCAGAGGATGCATCTTGTGGGGAAATAATCAGTCTCCCAATGATTGGTTGTTGTCCAAAGCAAGGCACTGTCTAAAAGCTTGGCAGTATTGGTCTCCATTGGTCAGCAGAAGAAAAGGCCAAGCAAATATGCCTTTGTGCCCGAGACGAGACCAAGACCTTCAGAAAGTGGTCTTGAGAACGTTCTTAACACCAAGCCCCATCTCTAGTACTACAACACCGCCTAATAGTGGTTGTTGATGGCTTCTATGTGTGTGTGGTAGTGTGTGTAGACCCGATCGTCTGATATCTCAAATGCTATCATTGAAAGAAATGCCGACAGATGGCAAATCTATATGCACGGATTGTTCGCATGCATCCCAGTGTGAATCCACTTAGTGTCAAAAAATTCCACCCAGAGTGTTCTACGACGTCACTAGTACGAGCCAACGAGGCCGAGCCAACGAGGCCGAGCCAACGAGGCCGAAGGTGTTAAAATGAATGCGGCTATTTTACATTTTTCATGCAACTTTGTGCAGGTAATACCCGTGGAGGGGTTTCATCAGATAACCTTGGCGCCGGCCTTACTCCTGCCATTAAGTCGGTGGCCGGCTCAAGCTGGGCGCCAAGAACTTCCTGCGGGGCAGAGGGAGAGGGGGCCAGCTTTACACTGAAAAATCAAACCCTGCTCCGATTTAACACTTCTCAAGCACCTCCTTTCTTTTGTGAAAATGCTCCACGCGTGTTGCTCACTTTTTTTTAATGCTTGTAACCCCCTGTCACGGCAACCATCAACAAAATGCCTAGCATTACAATAATAGTGTCTTTCTCAGTTATTTCATCATATGGCAAATTTCCCTCAGTTTTAGAGAGCAGGTGTTGAATATAATTTGCAATACGCAGTGTAGAAAATACTGTATATTTTTTCAGGACGCAAGATACTGACTATAGTGTTGGTAATATTTGTCTGCTGACAGTATAGACTGTAGCTGAAATACTGTACTGCACACCCCAGCGCTATGTATATGTGTTGATAAATGATGAGTTCCACTAATTTCAAGCATTTGAGGCTTTTTAAAATTTCTTTAAAAAAATCTGATGTGGATTTGTCAGGTAAATCATATGAAAGAATTTAATAAGAAGGCAGAGGCTGCAACTTGCGGGGAATAATTAATCTACCAGTGATTGGAGGTCTCCACCAGTCTTGGCCTGGTCCAAGATGAGACCAAGACCAAAACATAAGTTATTAATTAATACATATACTTTGTGACTAATCCAAAGAGATTCCACAAGAAGTTACATGTGTCCATTGTCCTCCATGCAGGCCACAAAATGTCCCACTAATCAAGTGCCCTGTTCCCATAAAGTCTGATATTCCATTAATCAACAGTGCTTACATTAGTTAGACCTTTATTACATTTGATACATTCATCTTGATTTTTGTCAATCACTCTGACCTATATTCTGATTCTTATACTCACCTAGATGCGGCTTTTCCTTCCATCTCCACACAGATCGATCGTTTGTCATTCTGTGTTTTTGCAAAAAACCACTCACCTGCATCACGGCCTTGATCTGATTTCCACGGGAGGGATGGCATTTTTATTTTATCTGAATGGCTCTTCCATTGCAATAACTGGAGACTCAGATCACTTTCTTATTAAATCTGAAGTGACACAATCCCGTCAGTGTAATCTCGGTCTTATATTTACCACTCACCAAAATAGGTCTGTCTACTTTAACTGTTCTCGGTAAGCAGCCGCCTGTGCCTCATCACCCACAATGCTCTTCCAACTGTTGCTGAAGAGGGTTTGAGACACAAAAGGTATTTAAAAAAGGTGTTTTAATTTTTGGGGTATTTAAACCAAACCATCTGTCAATGAGTCTGAAAACACAAATCTCAGAATTCACTTTGGACTTGTTTCCATGCTGTTGCACCCCATTTATTTCTCGTCCACGTATTCCCATTATGGAAACGGCCTAACTCTTTTGTTACTTTTCCTTTTTTCATCGATAAAGAAAAAAGGGGGTGGTTTCCTGATTGAGGTCAGAAGGACAGAAGGTGCCATTTCCTATTCCTAACGATTTGCAGGGCCCTTGAGGAAGATTTGTGATTTGCGACATAAGGCTCCTTAAATAAAAATTGATTTGTACTCGTTTTACCCACTAAAACATTCCTCTAAACTTCACGACGACACTTGCACCCTGTGTGTGTTTTTTTGTTTGACAACATTATCTCTTTAGTCTTAACCACCGCTAATGAGCTCCATCTAATGAGTGTTTTAATTGCCTTGGCCATGTTGGGAGTGGTGGTTTTATGGTATTATCACGGGTTAATGAGCATGGCCTAACACTTGGTGGATTTCAAACTCCCCTGGTAATAGAGTAGCATTACGCCCTGGCATCAATTTCAGCAGCCTTTGGTTTGAAATGGACTAATTCCTGTGTGGATAACAGTGTTTTGTCCGTGCACTGAACCACGTACCAACGCTTTGTATTCTAAATTCGACTTCTTCACGCATTCTAAAACATGGCCGAGCAGACCGAAGCTGATTATGTACTGTCAGCCATTTAAAGTTGAGCCCTTGAGTCTCATTAGGCACTCACCAGCTTCACCTGGAGGTCGTAAAACGTCACATACAGGAAACAAACTCTCAAATTCACCACTGAGGGAGTGGCAGGTGCCCTGGGTGTACTGCTGTGTTACAATAATTAATGATCAAGACCTTTTTTTGCCGTGACTGATGTGCAGCTGCACTCATCAGACACCTTCTGGAAAGTGTAATTCTGGTTTTGTGTGGAATTCTCGTGTTTGTGTGAATACACCTGGATATAGGGTTAAAATCTGAGGGTCAAGACACCACACAGTACAAAGACAAGAAAGCATATATGGATATCGCTTTTCATCACAACCCTCAGCATCCTTTTTCCAGTCATTTTGTACATGAATTCAACATAACATAATCATTTACTCTGCCACAGTGCATGTTATCATTCATGCTCTTATTTTGTCTGTTTGAGTTTCACTAATGGTACGTAATCATTGGGGTCGACAACCATCAAATTGTTCTGGTGCTGTTTTCGCCAATTAATGATCTCGCTATTTCTGCTGCATACGTACTCGTCGTGACATATCCCAGAATAACAAGAATTAAATTGTTCCTGCCTCCACTCACAGATCTTTATGAAGTTGTCTTTTTTCTAGTGGTAGTAATTTTCTTTGAGAGCGCAAACCTGGCCAGAAAGGGAGGGTGGATAATTTAATAATAATAATAATAATAATAATAATAATAATAATAATAATAATAATAATAATGACATTTATTTGTAGAGCACTTTTCAAAACAGGGTTACAAAGTGCTTTACATGGACATATACAACACACAAAACAGAGTCACATACAAAATGGGAACCCAACATATCCCACCAAAGTGACTGGGGCAAGGAAAAACTCCCTTTTAGGAAGAAACCTTGGGCAGATCCATGACTCGGGTTGGGGCGTCATCTGCTTAGACCGGTCAGGTTAGCAGACATAGAATTACAAAAACACTGCAGATGGAGGGCAGGAAACAGATAAACAAGGTCATAAAGTGGACTCAAAGGCCACACTATAGAGGTGAGTTTTTAGCTGGGTTTTGAAGGAGGACATGATGAGGAAGCAGAGTTCTTTTGTCAATCATAATCACCTAGCATTATAAAACCTTACTTTTCTCCTCTGATTCTCATGCAACCTCAACAGGAAGGAAGCGTGGGAGTATTCAGCCATTCAGCCGTGTAAGCGCATTCTGCTCCCTCTCACGTTATGTTGTCATATGTACTGCTTTGCATTTTGAATGTGTTGCTTTATAATTCTATAAAATACACATGTTTTAAATGCTCTATGGTGTGCAATGTTGCAATAAGAGCATCATTGTAGTTGCCTTTGAGGTAATTTTTCTTCTCTGTAGGGGGGCCGCTGAAGAAAACTAAAGCAGGGATAATGTTAACCCATGGTCAACCAAGCCGAGCTTTGTAAATGTACATCATCACTTTAAGTGTAATGTCATTTGATGACATTTATTGTCTGCAGCCTTACAGCCATTTGCCAGTGCAGTGAAATAGAAAGAAGTTGATATCTAACTACAAGAAGGAGCATGCCTTTCAACTCAAATGGAAGGCTTACCAGAGAGAAAGTCATCAGATATGGCACAAGCCTAAAAAATTCCACCGATAACCTTCACACCGCAATGCCCCTGAATAAATGTCAAATACTATCTGCTGTTTGCTCAGTGGAACCATTGCATCCAATCTGCCCAAATGGAAGTGAAGAGCTGTGGGAAATAAATACCAAAATCACACTGTGTGATGTTTCTAACAAGGAAGGAAAAAGAAATCCACTATGAAAACGAAAAAAAAAAACAATGGTTACATTTGTCAGGGTCAGTGATTTGCCATGTGAGCTGAAACCACTTCCTAGTTTGTTCCAGCACTCACAGAACATCATCTAATGCGTCTTTGCAAATGAACAAAAGGCATATAAATAAACGTTGTTATTACATGTAAGGTATGTCCAGATTACCAGATTATTTTGTCCCCAGGACACACACACACACACACACACACACACACACACACACACATATGCACACACTGAAGTCAGGAATGATCCATTAGGGCTGGCAGTAATTGTCTCTTTTCTCCATGGAAGGCTCCATCATCTCATAATGATTGTAAGGTAATATCTTTGTCTGCTTTTATCAGAGACAGGGGCATCAGTGTGTGTTTGAAGTCACATGTGCAACACGGGAGATCAAATCATAAAGATGTGACCTTTTGGTGTGTGTGTGTGCTCACTGGGCTGCAGCCATTTCATGTTCAGGTGAAGGCAGTCTAATGCTTGTATACAAAGATTCAGCCACCCACCCGTCTCTCATTATGATACAGAAACCTGACTACTGAGACTAGCTTTGAATGGTGGGCGGAAATATAATATAAACAATGTTATACAGTACAAGCTAGTTCTTTCCAGCTCCATCGCTGGGCCACGCCCTTTTTTTCGTAGGTGTGATCCGAAAAAAGGTCACTCATGCCTTTTGTGAATTCAAGTCTAGATTATTGCAATAAATGATCAACTAAAGCTGGGGACACTAAAGGATTTCTTGTCCACTTTTGCCAATGATTTACAATTAGATCCAGTCTGCACCCGTCAGCATGGCACATTGGCGGAGGAACATGTCATTGGGTGGTGGGCGCAGACGCAAATGAGTAAAGAGGCCAACGTATCCCGCTCAACTTCAGCAGTTCAAACATTTTTTCGAGCAATGTTTTCGAGCCGACTCTGGATGTTGATATAGAACTTTTTACCATCAATGTACTAAATGTGCTTTTGAGGAGGAGAAGGAAGCGCACACCAGGATTGAGGAGGTGCTGACGATTGACTGCAGCAAAAGTAGTGAAAAAAGGGAAGTCAATCGCACTCTCTAGACTCTCAACATTTTAATGATTAAAGTGCCAACGTTTCGACAGTCATGTCTTCATCAGGGTTAAAGACATAACTGTCGAAACGTTGGTACTTTGATCATTAAAATTTTTTCTACCTTTTGCATCAAGTCTAGAGAGTGCGACTGACTTCCCTTTTTTCACTACTAAATAGCTGTCAAGGTACGCTTAATCCATGATTCGATACAACTTTTGTTTTTAAGGTCACGATTTGTTTTTCAATACACATTTGATTCTTTAAAAACCCTTTTTTCAGCACTGAGGGCTGTATGATTAATAATTTAGGCTATTGTGTGAATCGTAAAGAAAAACACTTGTTTGTTTCTCAAAAATAATACTTTTATTTAAACAAATGACATCGAACAGAATGAGGATAACAAAAATAATAATAGGGATCCGTTTGTTTCATGCCCTCATAATTTACGGGGAAGCCAAAATACTGCCACACTTTGGACTTCAGGGAAGCGGGAGGGTTTTCCAATTCGTCTGTAATGCTGGTATCATCTTTGCTAATTTCAGCAGAGGCCATGCTGAGGTTGGGGCCTTCACAGCATATCTCCGTTCCACTCCGCTGCATGGAGAGAGGAGTGTCTTTTTTCCTTTCTCCCCGTCAGAAGTATGCATGTGCATGTATGCATGAGCCACGTTGTGGCTTCGTGCTTCGACGAATGTACACAATAACAAAGGCCGATTCTCAATATCCGTACTTGCCTCTACTCCCGTCCTCGGGAACTTGGGTTACATCATCAGTTGGTGCCCAAGTAGGATTCCAATCCTCAAGTTTGCATCTGACCAAGTAGAGACCAAATCCCTGGATGTCAACTTGATTCGCCCCGATCCTCCCACAGTACTTTAAGTCTGTTCTGGAGCTGACTCTTGCAGACTTTTCACAGCAAATTACCCAGAATGAGCATGAGATGGTGACGTCATTGAGTAGGCTGCTGTTCCAATAGCAGATCAACCATCCTCCCCTACTCCCATCCTCGGAAGTCCCTGCTCCCGAGGACAACTTGCAAGTCTGAACTACCAAGGAGGCAAGTTCGTGCTTCCCAAGTTCGGGTATTGAGAATCGGCCAAAGTCTCGTGGGCTTCCAGTCTGCCCGATCCATCGCTCGGACACGCTATCGGCCGTGTGCATGCGCGGATCGAAATAGGCTTCGATACACTACACATTTTCGCTACGTATCAGCCCTACTACTAAATGTACCTTTACATACTAGAATACCTCATTTTACGTCATTTTATGTTCTATTCACACTCACATTCATGCACTGATGAGTTGACTGACTGAGGTTGTCAACTGGAAACCAAATCACCCCCCCTCTCCATTGGCCCCTGGATCATTATAACCTTGATTTCAAGTGTTAGAACTGACATATTTTGGAGTGTGTGTGGATGTGGGCTTCCTTTCTATTTCCCTCCTTGACTATACAAATAGGTACGTGTTGAAGCCAAGTCCTCCTGATTGGTGGAAGTTTGATATTGCTACGTGGTTGACTGAAAACAAGAACGTACTTGTCATCTGTCATCATGTCCGGCAATTTCAGAACAGCAGGCGAGCAATTTGAGACGACACTACGCGTCAAAATAAGAGCACCACGCAGTTAGAAATGGTCTATATTTTGTTTCAAATCATAGGAGTGGGTTGCCAGTTTTGTTAATGGTTTTTACTCCTCTTTTTGGTAAGAGGTGTGTCAGTGTTTTTGTTTTTCAAGTTAGATTAGATTTCAGCCGTTATGGCCATGGTCCGCTCTCAAGCCCTGGCTGGGGCCTTTTCATGTTAGAGGTGCTAGACTGAGCGTAGCATTCAATTTAGCAGTTTGCAGTCAATGGCCTGGTTGCACCTCATTTAGTGATATATTTTCAACAATGAGGTGAATGTGACTTTGAATTCCCCACGACTGATACCGACATTCACATTGATATCAACATTTCTCTTTTTAATTAGAAATGGAAAACAATTTACGTTTGTCTTTTATTACATATCAGCACTGTGACAAGTTCTCTGTTTTATGCATCTTTCTATCTAATCTATCACTTTTTATTCACCAGTAAATGCTCCCAGCTGTTTTATTTATTTTTCATGTTTCATTGTGCATTTATGTAAAGGGCTACACGACTTCATTTTGATTGATTGATTGATTTTTTTCCCCCTTTATTCAGTTATTTAATGATTGGATTAACCAACTTTTCAGAATATCAACAAACATAAGCAACACACACACACATAGTTAAATTAATCATTACATGATTAATAGCATGACTGGCCCGCTGGTAATCTCCAGATAAAAATGTTTTTCAGGCTATGCTGCATATTTTACTGATGTACTTGGATAATGTCACTGTTCAACACATCTTACCAACTACACATGTACAGAGTGTGCGCAGTGCAAAGAAATGTGTCTACTTGTGATGGGGCACTGGAGATTTCAGCATGGGAGTGATAAAGGAGACAAAGTTCTCTGAGGTACTGTGACTGTTGCACCAGATTGTTCAGTGTCCATCCTTCTCGATTGGACGTTTTTCTATCAACTGGCGTCATAGCAACTTCTGAATCGAGGTTCATTTCTCTCAGACAGCCTTATACATAATGTAACTTCTGTAACTGCAGTAGCGGTGTGTGTGTGTGTGTGTGTATGTGTTTGTGTGTGTGTATGGTGGGGGGGGCTGTTGCCTGTGAGCAGTTCTAATGCATCTATCGCGGGTTGTGAAGGAAAATTCCAAGTAGTAGCAGGATGGTGCGTTAAAAATGTATAAGGGAGAAATATTGCTTGACCGTTTACTTCAGGTACTGTCAAGGAATTCGGAATTATCCAGTTCAGCACAAAAGAAACAGCTAAAACATACTGTCATTTTAGACAGGGGGCAGGGAACTCAGCTCATGACAGCTCAAGTCATGACAGATCATCTCAGCGTTTTTTATATGGGGGATATCCATTGTTTTATTTAATCTACCTCTGCGATTACATCTATTCTTCTTATTCTGTTGCTTTGATGTCACTAAAAGCTAGTCTGAAGGCCGTCTCACATGGTTGTCCTTCTAAGCGCTGCTGTGCATACATCTGGAATACATAAAATCTATGCGTGTATGCCTATGTGCATTGCAGGTTTCCTTTCTACAGGCAGGCACCGATATTGTTTCTTTTACACTGCATGTTCCCTTCTGGTATAATGGCAACGGATGCTTCAAAATATACTGGGAAATGTTGTAATCTGCAATCACCGGAGTAGCCAAGCATGTTTGACAATATATTCAACACTGCAGCGTGATGGGACGACTTATGACTGGAATGCTCTTTTCATCAGTCCAGGATTTAGATGTGTGATCAGATGAAGCCTCCTTCCTTCAAGTCCGTTATGTTTCGCCGAATCTTTTTTTTTTTTTCTTCTTTTGATTGCATCCAATTTTCATTCTCCTGTTTCCTTTGTGCCACTGCCTCTGTGTTTTGATGTGAACATACCCGCTTCGGTGATACCCGTCAACGATAGCTTACTTCTGGCAGTTTTAATGGCGCTTTAGTGTCATCGTGACACATTTCAGAAATTGTGTTTTCGCTCCAGAAGCCAGAGGGGGGAACTCTCTGGTTCTTCAGAGACGTCATTACAGCAACATTACAAGCATTTCAAACGTCCTAATTAATTTCTTTCATTTAATGATTATTCTCCTCTAATGCTAATTTTGAGACTCATCTTCTTTTCGGTTTGCTTCATAAATGAAAGCTCAACAACAACTATCCAATCACATTTTGTGGGGTCATTGTTGCTAGGTAGGTTGGAGGTCAGAGGTGGCTCATTTATTTAATACGTTTGATTGTAAATGTGAAAGGTAATGTAACCAATCAAGTTTTGAGTGAGTCCAAACAATTGTCGCCCATGGTCGATTGCTACGACAGATTGCATAGCTTAATAGCTTTGCCTCTTTGGAGCTGGCAGTTGGAAACATGTGAAGATCCGCTGGGAGCATGAGTATGAATATCCAAGAAAAAGGATGTATCACAGAGCTATATGATACGACCACAAGGACGGATGGACACACTGCTGCTTAATTCTCAAGAATTGAATGATCTGTGCGTTTCTGTCGTTAACATTGGCTAAGTATAATACAAGTAGGTAACCAAGGTTAAAATGATTTCCATCATCGTTTTTCAAAATTGTATTTAATCTCTGAATCCATAAAAAAGAAAAAAAAATATTGTCGACCATATGAATGTCACTGAAGAAAAGCAAATAGGACAGAACTGTAAGCAGACTTCTGCTGATAAACAGAAACGATAGTTTGCCTTGTTGCAGCCTTGTTGCCTTTTCGTTGGATCTGGCACATTTTTATTTTT
>CAESWR010000886.1:272708-286953 GCA_903171835.1 Mullus surmuletus
AATAGATTGAGTGGTGGCCCATCTTTCAAAGGAAGCTGCAATATTCTGTGCAGCACTGCTAATTTAGTAATGTCGGCTACACTGAGCCTACCAATATAAACATAATGAACACATCTGTGGTCTCACCCTGCAAAGGGCGGTGATGATAGGGAAAAGGGAGGCTCAGTGGGAATTGAGCAGACTTTGTAACTGTATAAACCACCTGGTCGGCCTACTGTGATTACACTCTGTCTGAACTTTATAAAATTGTGAGAAAGCCTTCCTGATACATTTAAGGATAACTCCTTGGACAGAGGGGATAAATCTTATGCTTTGTACATGGGAAACTACTCTGCATAAATGCAACGTGGAGTTATCTGCGGGCCTTTTAAGCCCTGTACAGTTATTTTTATACCACGGTCTCGAAGCATACATAAAGAGTTGCATGAGAAAATGAGCACTACAATGTTACTTGGCAGAGTGGTACAACGGTGAATAAACACTGCAAGGAGCTGAGAGAACACACCTAAAAATACACACAAACAAACATCCCGTGGTAGTTTGTACACCGAATGACTAGAGCTGAATGGTATTTACTATAAAGGATCCAGGTCGGATGAATGTGAGTTCTGAGGATGAAATTACGATAGTGTGGGTGTCCAGATGTTTGTGTCTCTGGTGAGTAGCTCTAATAATGCAACACATATACAATGTTGAATAGCGTATGAATAAAACAGCATGTAAGTAAAGCATGCAAACAATAATAGTTGATATGTACAGTACATGTTTGTGTTACATATCTAAAAAGTTTGATATTGTTGCCATAACTGCAGGCTCGTTCAATGAAGCATTACTCTCGACATGTGAGAATGTCAAAAAAAGAATGATTTCCCTCCTCAAGACACTTCAATATTCAAAAATCAATATGCTATTAGGCAGCGGAGGATGTTATCAAAGCTTACTAACTGTTCCTTTTTGCTCTCCTCTCTGTATTTCCCTTTCCAACTCAGCTATGACGATGTGAGGAGGGAAATGTGAAAGGGTATCCACCACAGAAGTGAGAAACAGGAGTATCAAAATACGAAAGTCTCAGCGACAATATGCCACAGCTTTCACTCTATAATCAGGAAAATATACACCACAGATGGAAGACAGTGACCTACCTCCAGAATCTCCTTTGCTTTTAACCTCCTCTTATCCCTTACTCCCTTTTTTTTATTTTACTTACATCCTTTCTACACAACCATTCCTGTGGTATCGTAAACATTTTTTCATGCTTTCATACCTTCAGGCTGTTCCTTTATTTCACCCTCTGTCACCTTTCCTTTATCCTTATTTTCAAAGTCTCTTTTGTTTCTCCTTCAGTTCGGTTCCACATTTGATCCATCTAGCTTTTTTTTTTTAGGGCAGTTTCTCTCCCATTTTATGTTTGCCACATTCACTCGCTCACTCTTCATGAAAGGTTTATAGACTAGACAGGAGAGGCACTGATGGAAGAGACTACAGGACATTAGCTCCATGATGTCAGGGTGATTTTTTCCCTCCGTGTTGATGACTGAGAACTGTGTAAGACCTGATGCTCGATCTTCTTTTATTTTCGTGTGGCAGACATTTCTCCCTCTGAGTCTTCTTTTGTATTGCCATATTAGTGTCACTCTCCATTTTATTTTTTCCTTGAAATAATGACTTACATTATAATGCATCCATTTTTGTACCACATGAAATAGTTCTTTTATTTTATTAAACAAAACTTGCTCAGTAAGCCTATGTTCAACCAAAACTGTCTGGACAAAAACCTGTCTGAAAGGTCCAGGCACTTTTTTCTAACAAATCAACCTTTTTGTCTTATTGAGAAATGTTCCTTTTTTTGTGAAGGCTCCGCGGGCCATACTAAATAGTCCATCAGGCCGCATTTGGCCCCCGGGCCTTGGTTTGCCCACCTCTGCATTAGAGCAATGATCACAGGTATTATTTGAGGATGGCATGTCACTGTGAACTCATAATCATCTGCAGGAAAGGGAGAATCTGAAAACATTACAACAAAGAAATGCTTCTGGTAATACTGTTTGTGTGTTTTCTCAGTGTGAGTCTTTGAAGGTTACAGAGCGTACCTCCCATTCTGTTAATTGAAAATGGAGCCCAACATCCCATCTGTCATTGAGAGGCGTCCTTCCAAGGATGTGTGAGACACTGATGGGATCTGTCATCCAACAGTCAAGAGCTTGCACCCGTCCAGGACAAATCTGATCTTCACCGGCTGGCCTGCGTCTGTGAAGCTGTCCAAGTCCCCTTGTGGCCGTTGCCAAATAACCACCACCTTGCAAACTTTGAGGAATCCCTCAGAGCGCTCATTCCAGTTCCTGACAATGCCACCATCTGAGGATTGTATTTAATTGCCTCTGCTGAATCAGTTGGTTCATATTTTGCCTCAGATTCCCCGGCAACCAAATTATGGTCTAGAATATGTTCTGGAACCATCGCGAGCTGACAAGATGATTGCCAGAATCCATCTATTGGTTTGCGAATTACAATCATGAACAGCACTCAGGTCCTAGCCATGGGTGTCTGTGGTGGATTATTTTGGCCACATCCCACTCAGATTCCATGTCCCCTATTCATCACTGCACAGTGGGAAAAGACTGAGAGATAACAACTGAAAAATATCCCATTGTAAGTCCACCAACTGCCCAATCCGCACAAAAATGAGCCTACTAGTTAGCACAATTACAGTGACCTTGACATAATAGAAATAGAACATCATGTGGAAATGATCAAACAGATATTGAGGAAAAAGAGGAAAATCCAATGCTGTCTTTGCAAGCAGAGGTAGTAGTAGAACTTTATTGATCCAAGAGTGGGGAATTCTGTGTCTCAGCAGCATTTACAGGTCAAAAGTGGAACATACAAATAGTCAACTGATCAATACAGAGTGGTACCGGACATTTAAATCGGTTATGTATGATTTTTTACCACTAGATGTCATCATGAGCAGCAGCATTTCAGACCAAAACAAAGGCCCAGACCTCTCCAGTCACTTTAAGTTTAGCTTTGGCTTTAGCCTTAGCAGCTGGTAGGGCCATCCATGCCAAACCAACGTTGACACTAGTTTCCTGTCTCTCTTCATTAGAACTTGGTTTGGTTTTCTTGGATGGAACAGATTTCAGAGGGTCTCCGAACTGGAAGGCAACCATACGTTAAGCTCATGTAACGTTTGGTCATGCCCTACGTTCGCTTGCTTTTATATATGAGGGGAAGGGTTCACATGCACTAACATAAATGTGTAGTGTGACCAGCCACCAAGCCAATTGCTTGATGATATGTTGTATATTACACCTTAAAATCACAGTCAATAATCTTCTGAGTCAGAGAAGGGTATAATGAAGGAGATTTCCAAGTTATGTGTGCTCCATTGTGGGTGACCAAAGGGCAACCTGGAGAGTCTCTGAAATGACAGAAAATTAATCTAAATTGCTCTCAATAGCACAAGAAGCTATAATGTGCAATGGACTCATACCACTTGGCCAAATTTATTACACAATCGCTAAACAGAGCTGTTGGGGACATCACACAGTCTGTGGGGGTAGTGATACAATATGATTCAGCTGTCCCGTATATGGAGGACAAGCTGATATATTGTCCGGATAAGGGGCCCAAACATGTTGAGCCGCATCAAGGTCACACGTAGCAACATCAAACAACAGAGATCAATGACTAACGCCAGCCAGACAGGCCTCACAAAGATTTCCTGAAACTGAAATCAAATCATTTATCTTTATGGGCTGCACTCATGCCGAGTCCATGAAACCAAAAAGTATGATGATGTCAACTTCTCTATTATGGAAAGTAAATCTTGTTAAGTAACTTTTTTCAGCATAAAGGGTAAATGACCCCTTGGTCTCTGCCAAACATGCCGATTTGACTTGCACAATTAGCAGAGCTTTATTTTTAGAGGTTGTATTACTGATCAAATAGCATTTATAAAAGTCTTCTACACTTAATTTAACACCAAACATTATCTATATAAAGACTGCAGTTTTTTAATGCGAGTGAGATGGGGCGATACTCAGCACTATGAAAACTGAACATGTTCCAACCAAGAAAGACTGAAGGCACTGTAAACACGTTCCATTACCAAACAGAATTCTGATAAAGAGAGACAGAAGTCGAGGGCCAACATTGATTTGGTGTGAATCCTACCAGCTGCTAAGGCTAAAGCTAATGTGAAACGTAAAGCTAATTTTAAATTAACCACTATTATAAAGGTGTGGGGGAGTCATGCCATTCCGATGAGTGGATGATGTCTTTAGGTCCTTAAAATTTGTTATGAATAAGAAAAATGAAAAACTGTTATGTATGTGCTATACCATCTTTCCTGAATCCTCTTAGTGCTATTATTTCATTCCTCTATATGGTTTTTTTTCTGTTATTTATGCAATATTTAATTTTTAACTGTCATCGCTGTATTTTTGTTTTATAGTATGCACTATTTTTCTTTCATATATCCATCCTGTTTGATTGTAAACTCTTCGTTGTCAAGAAAGAAGAAGAAAAAAAAACATGAGTGGATGATGGAGAGGATGATGGAGAAGATGTTAGGCACTGCGTACCTCCACGTAGCTCGGCGTTCGGCGGACAGAGGCTCTCTGAAGTCTTTTCCAGCCAAGAAGATTGAGAACCAACATGTTCCATTACCAAACAAAATTCTGATAAAGAGAGACAGAAACCAACAACATTGGTTGGAGTCAACATTGGTTTGGCATGTATAGCCTTACTAGCTGCTCAGGCTGAAGCTAACGTGAAACTTAGGGCCGATTGTCTGCCTCTTAGTTTTGGTCGGAAATGCTGGTGCTCACAGCGACATCTAGTGCAAAATATCATCTATAGCCCCTTTAAAATGTATTTTGGCAGCCTACTTACTCAGTTTCTCTTGACACAGTTGCAACTTGCACCATAAAACCTCGACATTGAGAACACTCACTGCTGATTTCTTCCCTTGTTACTTTTTTTTTTTCTACTTTTTCTTTTTTTTGGAGGACGGTATCAGATCGGCCTGACATGCAGTAATGCAGATACGTCTCCTGCTTCGGTGGCAAGGGAGCTGAGACTAAAGGCGAAGCTCTTGATTTACTGATCTATGGCCTGACCCGCACCTTTGGGTTGCACCCAAAAGAATGAGATCAAGGTTGAAATGAGTTTCCGTCGCCGGTTGGCTCGGCTCACCCTCGGAGATGGAGAGAGGAGCTCAGCGTGGATGGATAGATAATGGAAAGAAGACAGTTGCAGAGCCTGAACTGGATGATGTAAATCATGTACCCCTTAAGATCTGTGGGTGGGTCCAAAATGTAACTATTGTGCTGCCTTCCGTATTTTGTGGCACAGCTGGAGTGAAAATACACTTCAATCAAATTAAGAAGAGAAAAGAATGAGAATTTTCTATTTATTTTTTCTAATCCTGATGTTTTTTTTACATTTGGATGTGACCTCAAAATGCATCCTAGCAATACTATAAAAAAAAAAATCCCCATATTTAATCTCACTATCTGTTATTGTTATTACAAGTGCGAATGGTAATTCCATGTTCATATCTTGTTATGTGATTTATTTTGAATTGGCCTTTTTTTGTTTGTAGGCACTTTCAAGCCACGATAAGCTTTTCGGATATAGGGACAATCTTTTTCGATCAGATGAAAAAACAAGCACTAACAAGAGCAACTCACAGATAAAGCCATACCAACCATCTCAATGATATTTTAACCCTGGTACATGTTGTAGGAGAGGGATCAAAAGAGAGCAATCTAATCCTTAAGGCGTTTTGGGCAGCTGTTCAACTTTGTTGTCTTTCAAGTGCTCCTTGTCTCCCTCTGTCTGTCTCTGCCACACACACACACAAACACACACACACACACACACACACACACACACACATGCACAACGTGTGTTTAAATGTATGCTTATGTGGATTGATATGGAAAGCTGTCCTCATGGATCATGCTGATACAGCCACCCTTGGGCTTTAAGAAATGTTTAAGGAAAAAAAGATGTAGTTTGGCTCTTTTTTTTTTTTATTTATCATTGATGTTCCTGTTCACCATTTAATTATTCCTATTCAATTTACTTCCTTTCTTACTCAACAGCTGAAATCCAGAGGGGAAGATACCTATCTGACCATGCTTATGGCTGCTGAGATACATTTACTATAGTCACTGACCAACAGAGGCCAAATCGGCCTACTCTTATCAATAAACTATGCAGGGAATTCTCAACCTGTGGTCCTCCTGTAACAGCATCATAAACTATTCTTTTAATTCCTCCTCAACATCAGTGACCATTTGCCATCGATCTGGTACATTGTGAAAACGTGTGGATTGCAGGGCATGAAAGTGAATAAGTAAAATAGGACTCTAACACAAAGCATTATTTATATATGCCTTGAGGAGATAACTATATGTGTTCTTCATTCATGTCTTGTACCGGCAATTTTTGTAGATGGGAAAATCCCCTCCTTTTTTTTTCAGAGCACAGATTTTAATTTGCCTCCCTATTCAGAATAGATGATTTTATTATTTAATCAACGTATTTATTTTTCATGATGACTATTGTAATCGCTTGCAACTGTTCCGACTATGCTATATTGTTATTTCTGAAATTACAGCCAGCAGTGAAGAATTGGAATTGACTGGACCTATTATTTGTGTCCAGTGGCCAGAATGATTTAGTTTACAGGTGATATTCTAATCATTCTTAGACATTAAATTCATTGAAACTTTAATTCATTTTCTCATATGTGTCTTGATTTGATCAGCGACTATTATCCATCTGTGTGTGGGCAAAACAATGTGTAACACATACTCATGTCCAGATATCATTGTACAGAAGTGACACTGTTATGATGTAACAGATCTATAGTCACAGATCTAGCCAATATGGATTGAATCAGATCTTTCTATGCCACTAAATGGCATCTGCCTCAGTGATTGTCAGTCTTTGATGGTACTTGGATCAATATCCAGTCTCTCTTCTCTTGGAAGGACAATCAGCGTCATAGCCAAAGTTTTCACTTGTCCTCTTAATTTTTAATATGTTTTTACAGAATCTAACTCATATTACTATGGTGCGTCTCATTAATCCTCCATATTTAATGAGCCATATTTTATGTACATGCAAGAACACTGGAACAAAGTCAAAAAGAATTAGAAAAAAAGGAGGCCCTGTTTCAAGGTTGATTAACATGGGTTCTCAATGGTTAGAGCCTTGTTCAACTATGTTGCAGCACTGGTATTCAAGCATATTCATAGGTGTTATCTGGCGTGGAGTGCATAATAGAATGACGCCAGGTGGTTTCAAAGCGCATGCCTGCAAACAACTTTATAAGGTTAAAAAGATTATTGTGATCATACTCTTTTTTAAAATATTGAATGGACTGAGATGAGCCTTGGTGAGTCTGCCTATTATTGGTGTTAATTGTTCAAATTTGGAAAGTGTTATTGTGAGAACTGATATGTCACTTGTAAAAAGCTTTTCCTATAACCTCTTCATATTTTTTTTAGAGTCGGCGCGATAACAGGAGTGAGCTGTGCAATAGTTTGAAGCAATTTTTTTTCTTAACCAAGAGCAAGAGAGAGAGATCATCTGCCTTTCTTACCACACCAACACTCTTGCTGCAGTATATGATCGGAGCTGTACTTCATGCATTAGCAATAAGTGCCTCCGCTAAAATTAACTCACTCATGCGTGACGCTCAAATTGAAAAAGCACGTAAGAATACAATATCAGAGGTCCTCATCTGAAAGCAACCGAACAGAATATCACCAAGGCAAAGCCGCGCCGCAACGCATTTGATGTTACTTTGTGCGGATGAGTGATGTATGTGGAGCAAACTGCACAAATTCAATTAGAAAGATTTGAGGCGGATGACAGGGTGTAACAGTGATGCAAGAGAGAGGTGCCTGGAGAGAATAAATTAAACAATGGGACTCACTGGTAACCTCTAAAATAATTCTCTAAGAAGCAGCACACAAACCAAACAGGCGAGGGACAATGCAAACACATTGGGAACAGAATGCAATATGCATGTGTGGACTCTATCAAAAACAATGTGCGCCGCCATGGACCAGCATATTGGCGTTGTGGCGGTTGGTTGTGATATATATTTACAGTCACAGAGTCGGCCTTCTGGGATATGCCACATAATATGCCAAGAGAGAGGTTTTAATTATGATCTCACCAGTACGCTACATGTGCCTTGTGTTGGCTCTGATTAGTGCTTAGGGAATCAAGGCTGTAATTGTTTGTGCTAAGTGAAGTGTGTGTTTGTGTATGTGTGTGTGTGTCTCACAATGATGAGAGTGGTTGGTCACCCATAGGGCTTATGTTTCTACTCTGAACAGTGGAGAAGTGATTTATTTGTTTAGGGCCACACCGTGCATCCAATCGGCTCCGAGCACCCTAGGGTGACACCATCACGGTCATCTCTTCTGCAGGAAATGATGCAAGCTCTACTGAATTACACAGGGTGTGAGACCAACAAAATGGGGCCTATTCTTGTCACAGCATCAGATAAAGACCGGCTGCTGGATGCATTGCAGCAATTACTGCAGGCCTGCGCTCTTCAGCTGTGGAATTGGGAAATGATCATCTGTGAAGCACAGCGGAGTACCATCGCCTCTAGCACAATAACTCAACTTGTCCACTTGGCTATGTCAGCTCTGCATGAGGAGAGAACGTGTCGGACACAAAAGGAAGACTACATGAGGAGCGAAAAAATTAAAAGAAAAATATTGAACGGCTTCAAATGTATCTGGGTTGTGTGAAATTTTCTCTTGCATCTTACAGAAACAACCCGCATGATGCCATACTGGCTCATGGCCAACGCAGCAGTGCGCATAAACAAAACATTGTTGTCATTGATGATGATTTTAACTCTACAAAATACACATTAGATTTATAAGAACTGGCTTTGAACCTAATGTAGGTGTGCACACTGTGCTGTGGGGTCAGACACAGATATGGATGGACAGGTGGTCCATGATTTATTCATACAAAAGAGGACATAGTGTATAAAATCTCTCTCTGAATTAGGATGCAGATGATAAGTCCCTGGATTTTGCTTTTATCGGAAAAGAATAGAAAAAAGAATAACAAAATCAAAAGTCATCATCAAACCAGTGCGGTTAGAAATATATTAGAGATCCAGATCTGACGATATAATGTTGAGAGAAAATAGAAGGGTAAAAAAAGAATCAAAATGTATAAATTTACCATGTAGAGGTGGAATAAAAGGAAAGATGATTAATGGAGACAAGACGACGGTCCATCAGCAGTCCTCCCTGCCCATTGGATCTGCAAATATTATATCATCTCCCAACGGAAACATAGGTGCAGTTTTTTCTGTCAGGCTTTTTCTGTCCTCCCTGTTGGAGGTTGGAAGGAGGGAGGGCTGTGAGTGCACAGAGGGATGCAGTTGAGAGGGTTGTAGGTCAATGACTGTATTAGACACACTGATTGATCCTGCGGAGAAAGGTGCTATTGTCCCTAATTAATGAGCGAGCAAGACAGATATGCAGAGTGGCCCTCATCCATCGACCTGGAAAGGCAGACATGGCAAGAGAGAGAGCGCTGCGGCCAAAATGGGCTGCATTTATTTTGGTGGCTGGGGGACATCTGCGAGAAGGGTCCAAAATGCTCGCCGACCGGCCCACTTTCAATACGGGGTTAGATAAAAGGAAGGAAAAGGAAGGGTAATTTGCGTTAAAAGGGCTCTATACGATACTTTATACCTTAATCTATCATGAAACAGCTATTAGCTATATGGGAGGGGGGTTATGGTGTCCTGAGCGCTGGCCGAGGTCAAACTCCCTCTGTGTTTGTCGATATCCGAGATTCCTTGTTGTCTTTATTAGGGCTGTCACAATATCAAGTATCACGATAAAGATATAATCACAATATCAACAAAAATGTAAATAATAAGGGTACAATCAATGAAATGGATCTGTAACTTTATTTTGGATTTTTTTTCTTTGTGGCAGAGTAATTACAATCAAAAGGTAGTATAAAGACAATATGAAAACATTGCTACAGGAGGGATGAAGCAGAGGGTAAGAAAACAGTGGCAGACGTAAAACACACACTGCTTTCAAGTGGCACTGGATCATTTACACAATATTATCATATGTGCATTTTTAATACCATATTGATATTTTTTAATACCACGGTTATCGTCAACACTGGTATACCAAGTGTACCATTATAATGCCAGTCTATATTGGTTTTGAGCCCCTCCACTTATATATAAAGCGAATGTGGGGCGTGACCGAACACTACTGATGCTAGTGTTGCGGAGCTCCATGAATCACAGCGATTGATGTGCAGAGACCCTCCAAAGAAAACAACCAAGAAAAAATGAATGCAGTAAAATGTTTTTGATATCCTGACATTCTTGTGTCGTGGTTTCAATGGCAGGCCCCACCACGCCTTCATGTGAATGCATGTGAGCCCCTCCCCCTTATATATGAATGCGAGGATTTGGTGGGTGCGACAGAACACTACATGAGCGTAGCGGATGCTAACCCTGCGTAGCTCGAGTTTGGCAGTAAAATACCCCAGAAATCCATTCCATCCAAGAAAACCAAATAAAGGATACGACAAAGCCTTGACACTGAGAACATTGTGATAAAATTTAATATATAGCCCATTTGAGTCATTATGAGTGTTAATGACCACACATACACACTATATATAGCAGAGGCACATGCGGCCCGATGAACTATATAATCCGGCCTGCAGAGCCTTCACAATCATTTCTCCAAAAGCCAAAGTAAAAAGGTTGTCAGCTTGATTGGTTAGAAAAAGTGTCAGACCCCCCCTTCACCTAGCATGCTAACATGTGCTCTCAAGAAGGTGGAGTCAAACATCATTTTCTCTGTCAATAGTCCATCAAGCACGACTTTTAGTTAACCTCCAATCCTCCTTTGGGGGTCAGTTTCCCGTACCACCGAGCCGGCCCATTCACCAAGATCCAAAACCCAATGTGGCCCTTCAGACAAAATGTTTGCCCACCCCTGATCTATAGGGTACTCATTCTTATGTCGTAGCCTTGCATTCATAATTTGCGATATACCAGCAAGAGACACACACTTCGATCTACTTTAGTGTTTTTCACTTGGCACTCAGTGCATCCAACCATGTAAGCACACAAACAAGCAATAGCAGCTTTCCTGGTGATCCTCACAGTAATGCCGTTTACAATTACTTACAGTATTTGGCCTTTGGGAAAGCAGTAAATCCTTAATTTTCTCTCTTACTTTTCCCCCCAAACAAACCAATGTCAATTATCTGCACCGATAAATGCATTTCCAGCTTGCAGAACCCGTACCAAAAAAATTCTTGATTGATGGTGCATAATAGCAGAGACATGGTAAAAAATACAACAGTTTTCAAAGAACCGCTAACTTAAGTGAAATGTTGTCTTCGCCAAGGCTATAACACATCTCTCTTTAAGATTTCATGAAGCAGTGTCTCTACTGGGATGCAATATCCCTGAATTGTTTCACTTTTCGAGTATGCTTCACATCCGGTAAGTGAGAATGTCTAGGCTGAGTGTGTTTGCTTGACAGGGGCAATCTGGCTGCGTGTGGGCACTGATGGCATTTATGTGTACATTTTCAGTATGTGTTAGGGAAATGTAGCAGAAGGATGTTCCTGCGCAGACAGAAAGAGAGCTTTCTCAAGGCTTCAGGAGAGATGGATAAACAATTGGACGGTAGAGAGAAAGAGGGAGCAATCCAATATTTCATGGTTACTGATCAAAAGCGTGTTGTATGATCGCACACAAATAGAAAGGTCAGGTGCACAGGGATAAATGATTGAGTGTTCAGTTCATCATGGAAAGTAATTTCATGTTTTTTTCAGCCTGGTTCCCATTTCCCTGATCATGGGTGCTACATCGCTACTCAAATGATTTCTTGGCCATTTATTTACTTTGTTTTTCTGTCATTGGTGATGATTGACAGCAGCCACAGCAGACACTTAAGAGTTGCCTCTGAAGTGACCCACCTGCTATTCTCTTTGCTTGCTGTTTGCACTTTAAACGCCCACCGCCTCTCCAGCCCCTCGTTTTCCTTTAAGGGTTTCACACTTTGTTGTTTTCTTTTTCTCTGTTTTTACCCGTGTGTTCAACAGTCATTCGCCAGAACAGCTTATTAAAAGTGGCATTTTTATGTACTCTGCACAGTTAGAGGAGCAAGTTATTGCAACGCTTTCTTCCCCACCGCTCTCTTTTGGAGAATTTTCTTTTGTCTTTCCTACTTCTTCTGTTTTCTGTTTACTCCTTCAACTTTTCCAACGGGTTACTGACATGGTGGCAACCAGCATTCAGGTGCATTACCACCCCAGGTGGTGCACAGGTGCATTGTGGGAGCAAGCGTGCGGTCTGTCCTTCTGAGCTACCATAGAAAAGTGGTGGATCCAAGATGGCAGCTGCCGTTGCTCCCATGTATTTCTAAATACCAAATTGTAAGAACAACAATAAACAAACAAACAATAGAAAATGAGATAAAAATGAAAAAAAATGCATACAATTTAAAAAGCAATTACATACCTCTTAATATTGTATGTAATCTTTTTAGAAAATAAACTATTAATTATTGGTGCACACTGCTCCTTTTAGACGTTTTGCTTGGCAGTTACTCCTTTTCTTATTCATCTAGTTTATAATAAAAATACACTCACATGCGTACACTCATTGATGAAGAAGAATAGAGCCGTCCTTGAAACAATGGTTTGAATATAATATATATGTTCAAGGGGGTTCCCTTTAATAGATCAAACCTTTTTATCCAGTCATCCGGTTTTTCCCATGTAATAATGAGTCTCTTTGTTACTAATGATTCTATATGTGCTGCATTTACTCCCACATTACTGGAAATTGAGCTTGCTAAGTGCATTATGATTGGTCAGCTCTTATGATACCAGCGATGGCCAACACCTAAAATTGTGATTGCTCGACTGTAAATACAATAAAATTAGTGTTGTTTTTATTCCAAGCCATGCGCACCCTGTCTGGATCTCAATCACGGCTCAGTGACCTGACTTCCTGATTCATATCTGTTATAAATGGATGTGAATCCCTTTGGCGCTCAGCAGTGCAGGTAGTGAACAGAGAAAACAGCTGCCGGTCACCCCAGAGACCCGATCCAATTCCCTTACCTACCAGTTTCAACTGTCAGAGATTGTTTTCTCTGTTCTGTCTTGCGCTTCGCCTTCTCTTCTTTTTACACCAGGATTATTTGTCTAAGATTGATCTCGGATTTTGCTCCTCATTTTGGGGGTAGGGAATCTCAAAATAAGAGTACCGGTTATTTTTCTCAGGAGGCAAGCCATTTGTGAAGTGAAATTTTTTTCTTCTGGGCTCGGTCGACAATAATGACCTGAATTATAAATGTAGTTTCATTCAAATGCTGCTGTGTTTATAGCACTTGGTCTCCACAGCTTATGATCTTATTTTTGCTTCTCATATGCAGTTTATTTATTACCAAGTGATAGAAATGCCCATCAAGGTTGATTTGTGTGATTCTTTGAGTTATCACAGCATACACCTTTTTTAGCTGAGTTCCTGTGGAAGCTTTTCGTTCAAACGTTTTTTTTTAGAGTCACACTAGAGAGTCACACTCCCTAAATAATATTTGATACTTATATGTATCCTTCAGGCTGAAGTTGATAATTAACACATGCTAATTTAAAGTTGTAAAAAAAAAGAATTAATATATGATATTTTACAGCAGTCTTTTAGAAGGAGACACTTTTTGTCCCCAGGAACTAATAAGAGAGTTTGCTATATTCAATAAGAATGCCTAAAATTCAATGTTGCTGCCAATCAATGACCTATCTGAGGTTCTAATAATGATAATAATGAAATCTTCCTTGAATTGCATTCTGTGAAAATTATTTGAGTTTTTGTAATTTTGTTTTCAATTAAAATACTGTGGAGTTACGTAAACATGTTAAAATTCTCCCAAATAATTAATATTTGATTTAAAAGATTGACTTATTTAAAGTGGAAAAAAAATATGAAAATATTTTTTTATAGCAGGTTTTGGAGAGGGGACGTTTTTCCATCTGAAGGATGATTGAGAAAAGTTGTTTTCAGGAACTTTTAGGCGTTAAAATGTTCTGAGCAAGGTCATACAGTATAAAGACAACGACCTCAATCGGTTTCAGACAAACCTGTCTTTCTAAAGTGTTAAATGGAGCAAAAATGAACACATTAAGG
>CAESWR010000886.1:286997-300550 GCA_903171835.1 Mullus surmuletus
CCCCCCTTACTCTCATCTTGCAGGATTATAGGTTTTAAAAGCACTGCTCGGGGGCGTCTTCTCCTCTCCTTCTGTGTGGCAGGTGAAAGGTAACGCCTGCGATATCCTACAGGCGCGATCTCTCATTAATGCCCATGTTGGGGCTCTCGCAGATAATCTCGCTCTGCAATTAATCATCCTCGCCTTAATTATCTTATTATGAAAGCCAATTTATCCCTCAAACTGCACCTCGCAGGGAGGGGTCACAAGAAAAAAAAGATCAGTGGTAAAAATGAATTGAAAGGTTACGGGATTTTTAATTTTTTTTTAGAGCAATCCTAAAAGTTATTACTATGTGAGATATGCAATGGCGTCTTAACTCCATCTCTCCGGCTGTCTCGCTCCCGCCCCCCACCCCCCACCCCCCGCACAACCCCTCCTCCTTCCTACCTGGTTAGCTGTCCCACTCGCTGACAGCAACTGTCGAGTGAGAGATCTCTCCCGCGGCAGACGGTGGCGATGCCTCATCAGACTTCCAGCGCACCCCGTGGCCCCTGATGGCGCCACAGCTGGGTGGATGGACATGATCACTCACTCACAGACAGGATTAAGCCGCCGCCCTCCCACCCTCCTCCCCTCCTCCCCTCCCCAACTGCATCTGTCTTTGCTGTCCTGTTTCTAATCTCTGTCTCCTGGCCTCTGTCTGTCTCGGCGCTTTGGTTCGGCATGTCTCCATCCCACAGCGCCCATGTCCATGTCACAGTGGTGTTAAATCTAGACAAAGCAGGCGGCGGGCCGAGTTCACCCGACCTCTATTTGCTGAGCGGGCCCCCCCCCCCCGACTGCATTCACCGGCTGTGTTACTCAAGTGCGATTCGAACTCCCTACCCTGCTGTACTGTAAAGCCGCACTGGAAATCGTCTTCTCGCACTTCAAGGTTTTGAAGGACGCAGTAATTGAGCATCACATCAGATATGGAGAGGCGACAGAAAAGGGGTTAGGAGAAGCCGAGATATTATGGCCTCCACTTGTCTCAAGCATGCTAATGTGATTATAACTTTGAAATCCGGCATGATCAAAGTTCCTGGAGTTGCTTTTGTCAGCGAGAGGGGAGAACCGCCGTTTAACTTTAGCGGAATTAAAACAGGTCCCATTATTATCTCGACATGCTGTGATCCGACACTCGTTATCTGTTGCGGGAATGCGCTTTCTTAATTTTAACGTCTATTTTTCTGCCTGTGAATGGCGCTGAAATTTTCTCCGATGGAAATGGAAGTGAGCAGCATTTAAAAGCTCTTTAAAGTGATTTGAATATTCTCATAAAAAGACACTTTTCCTTTGAATCTCCTCTTATCGGTTTTGTGATCTGGCTCCCTTGATCTCTGATGGTTGTCCTTGTTAGTCTGCCTCGGTGTCAAATTAAAGAAAAGAAATCTTAAAATAAACAAACAAATAAAACATCCCCAGGACTTATTATGCAGAAAGACAGAAAAAAAGATTTTTCATTGGCCTGATAACTAAATGCAATTTTTTTTTGTTTTCAAATGAATATAAAATCAATTCATAAATACATATGATGCGGAAATGCACCCACACACAGCAGGGATCTTTAAAAACACGCCCACAGAGATGCAGGGCACAATCTTGAAAGCTTGTTGAGTTCATTGCTGTGGCCATTTAACTTCCTGCGGGAATAGGTTGAGACCACCACGCTGACAAGCATCGCAACCAGAACTGTAACGCCAACGCTGCCCACTCTGCCCACTCTGCCCACTCTCTCTTTGCTCTTCACGCCAGCCGGGGCAACAGAGACACAGAACGGTGTCACGCTGAGTCCTTTTGATAGAGACAGCTTATGCTCCGTCAGAAGCAAAATGGGTTGGGAGGGTGGTGGAGAAACAGAATCAAACCCAAACTGATAAACCATGACATCAAAGCGTGATTACACTGCAGCTGCACCCATGTCATCAAAAAGTTGGCGCTCACACTATCGACATATAATGTGTTCATGTCCTTGTTTTCCTTGTTTGTTCTTATGAATATTCTGGGTTACGGCTTTCCATTACTGTCCGAGTGACCGTGAGCACAATGAGAAAAAAAAAAAATTCTTTAATGTTGTGGGGGTAAAATACATGTTAATAATGTCCTCTGGCATTATTGAAATGGTTCGATCAAGGTAGCTTCACAATCGATTGTTTTTTCCCCTCAATTAATTACACTGTAAAATTCAAAATTTTGCTGGTCTCAAACCATTACTGGACAGAAATGTGTATTTTGATGGAAGTGATATTTTTGCCCATATGCATGTTATCAAGAAGAAAAAGAAAAAGGATGAACATTTTGTGACAACTACAGTTTAGAAATAGCTAATGAAAAAAAGGAAGAAAAATAAAATACAAAGTTTATACAATATGTACACAGAATTTGAACACAATTAGGATTATTAATATTAATATTAATATCATTATTATTCAGTAGTAGATGCTCATGATAGAAAATAAATAATTGCATCTTTTGTCACTGGAGCTCGAGAACTGTGCATGGAAGACAACTATTAGGATGTTTGTGTATACAATTTGTCACTCAAACCAGTAGGTAGACTGGCTGTCTTAAAACTGGTTCAAGCTCCGGGCCTGGAGAGTTCATGTTGAAGCTTCCTTGAGCAAGACACTGAAGATGCCTAGTGATTGCCCCTGATATGTAGGTATTTATTGTGAGTGTGAATGGGCTAATATGGTCATGGAGGATGTAAAAGCTGTTACGTATGCAGGCCATTTACCAATGCAGTGCACATAATAACATAATGCATTTTCCATTCCAAACCATCTGTCCCTTTCATCAAGCAGTGCACTCAGACATTAAGAGTGTTAATAAGAGTCTGACAAACATTAGAAATCCTCATTAAAGGGTCAAACACACACACACACAAACACGTATGGTGCGAGATCTCTCCCCTTAAAACCATATATCTTGTGTCCATGTTCTGAACTGAATGTCCTAATTTGTATATTTGCTGCATCTCCTCTCCATCTCCGTCCCGGTGTGTGGGCTTTTTGACACGCAAAACAAAATCACCTCATAAATGGAGTCCAAATGTGATATTAGTGTTACAACACACATTTTTCACACACCAACACCAAAATGCTTCTGCTCTTAGAACACCAACATAGAAGCTTTTCAAAGCAAATTTATACTGGGAACGACTACGTTGTTTATCGTCGCAGTGGAAATACAGCACAGTCTCCTGTTGCAAATGAGGAAGTCGCAGGTACAAATTGAATTCAAAATTACAATTCTGGACTTCCACCATGTTATTTTTCATCTCTACCCATCTGGCCTTTCATTTGCCATGCTGAAGACACTAAATGGTGCTCCAGAGGCAATATTCTGCTGACTGAGTTTGAAGTTTTTTGTGAATTTATCCAACCCAAAATTTGAAAGTAGTTCTCTGCTTAAGTGAAATGTAGACAGGTACCCACAACAGTATAAAAAGTAGGACAACACAGCCAACACCTAAACCAGCTTTGATTTAAACCTTCGCATAGGCAAGATACATTTGTATCCCCCTGCAACCGCTCCCCTCCAGGAATGCACCAACTGTCTGGCTCTCTCCAGTAGCCTCCACTTGTCAGATGTTCCACCCGTGGTACAGGAACTAATTGGCCATGAAGGTGACAAACCAAGCAGCATCCGGTTACAAGCCCTCTGCAACACACATCTGTCATAACAGAGCTAAACCCAACAGTACAGCGGGTGGAGCGCCGCAGGCTGTGTGTGTAAGAACTTGTCAAACTGATAAAATTAGGCTAATAATTTGGGGTATGGCTGGCCACACACGGCACAGCGGAGGTAATCACAGCACAAAACATCTAGCGAGGCGCGTGGCTTTAGTTACATGGAGAGACATGATATATCATTTAGATGTATGAAATACGGAGCATTTGTTGTTTAATGTATTTGCACTGACCTTGGTTCCTGTATTAAGAAGAATTTCAGGATGCTGGAGTTGAAATACTACTAGAAAAAATCCACAAATGATGTTTGACAGTGTTTATTTTGCCATAATGGTAATGTTTTCATCAACCCATACACCTTAATGCTTAGCATTTAAATCAATGATGTAGAAACACTTTCCACAGTTAATATTCTATTATGCCACAAAAATACCCTGGTTACGAGCTGAAAAGTGTTGAGAATTTATTTTTATTGTTATTTTATTTAAGTAATCATGGACTTGTGCAAATGATCTCAGTGTTCAAATAAGCCGATAATGAACCTGACAAAATTCAAGAATACCGGGCACATGTTTGTTTGTTTTTGTTTGGTTTGTGTTGTTAATTAAAAGTATCTCCAGTTTGAGGTGTTTTTTTCCCCCAGTCTGTAATAACAGCCACCTACAGGGAAAATATGCTCAGTAAACGTGCACAAAGTTGCAGTTGGCTGTTACTTCTACCTATAGTTTAAACTTTAGGTAAAAATATCTGCAATTTATTGGTCCCTTAATGGACCATTTATTGGTCCCTCAAGACAAATAGTGATCTACCAACTGAGCCTGAAAATGCCAACTCAAGACGACTTGTCAGGGCTGTGGAAAAAAAAACCTACGTTCAAAACGGCATACCTTCAGAAAGTGGAGCAGAAAACCCTGGTTATCTAATCAACTACGCAACCTTGGAACATAACAGTCCAGTTCCCTTCCACGTCTTCCCGCTGCACTTTTCTACTCATGGCTGTGAAAGGGACGCTTGAGGTGCGAGTGTTGAATGTGCATATTTAGGATTTATGAGTCAAGAACAAAAAACAATATCGCAGCATCAAATATTCATAGTCGGCTTTGATCAGCAATGCATACAACGGCCATTGATCCATACGGAGAAGGCGGCTGCCGGTAAGGCTGACCCGAGCCGATCCATCAGCGGCCGAGAAAATAAGAGTAAGGGACATGCAGCGCTGGAGCAATTTGCAATCACATGGACGAAAATACATGAATTTTCCCGGAGTGGAGTATGAAGGCGAAAGATGTTGCTCCCATATGAAATTGGAGCCCGAAACAACCCTTACATAAATATGATCCTCAGACAAGTGCCATTCTCTGTCCTGACACCTTATTTTCCATGCAGCTGCGTGAGGGATGTTTGAATGGGTGTGACAGGCAAAGACAAGACAGTGGATTCATCCATATCCAGGTGATATGACGACAAGAGTGGGCCTCTTTGCGGTACTGAAGGGAGAGGATATTTGAAGTGATGGGGAGAAGCTTTCTGATTGAAAGACATTTGCTTCGGGACAAAGTGTCTTGGGGAGAGAGGTTTAGGGGAAATGAGAATGTGACTGCAAAAGCAGGTGAGTGCAAATTGAAGTAATGCAGTGGCGTGCATAGACTTTTTAAAGGGCAGGGGCTAAAAGAAAAAAAGCTTTTTGTCTTCCAAGAGGGCAGTTTATCATGTTTTAACCAGCCAAGGGGTCATTTTAGTGTCTTTTAGTGGGCAGTTTAGTGTGTTTTGTGAACCAGGGGGGCACTTGAGCACGCTTTTTTGCCTCCCAAGAGGGCACTTTAGCAAGCATTTTTTTGTGGGCACTTTAGCAAGCTTTTTTGCCACCCAGGAGGGCACTTTAGGAAGTGTTCTTGCCCCCAAGGAGGGTACTTTAGCGAGCATTTCTGCATCCAAGGGGGCACTGTAGTTAGCGCTATTTAACAATTGGGCCACAAGGGAGGTTGAATGCCACAATACCCCACACACACTACAGCTGTAATCAAATGCGGGTTTGCTACAATTTTCCGGTTTGCTGGAAAATTGGCACCGCATTTAAACATGTATAGCATTGATGTTTCACAGTGGATTGCTGTGCATCCTATTCGCAGGACCCATCATAATAAAATCTCCACAATGATCCAATCACATCATCTCCAAAGGTGCATTCAAGGAGCGCCAGACCTTGGAAAATGAAACATTTCCGCACAAGCATGGCACCGCATTCATGTATTCAGTGGCCATCTCTCAAAACTCTCAAAGTCACTATAAAAGAAAAGCATCAAGCGTCTGACAAATTGCTAACAGCACGATGCATAACTGTCAGCTGAACGTCTGCCACAGCAAAGGACGGCTCTTAACGTCGAAACAAAGACGGCAAGAAAAAGGAGAAAGAGGAAGAGTCACAACAAGCAGAGAAAAGCAAACAGGCCATTTTTACGTGTTTGCTTTGAGGTGTTTTTTTGGGTCGTCCCTGTCTGGTGTTTGTGCGGTGAAGGTTAGTGAGGTCACACTATTTAAGATATGCAGAGGGATCCAATGGATCAGCTGTAAGGACTTGGCGAGGAGGGAAAGGAAAGACTCCCATTAAAAGTAAACAATCTCTTCTTCCTCATAGAGGCTTTAACCCTTAAGGGTTCCTTAAAAAAACGTTCTTAATTGTCACTCAGAACGAAAGACGTCCCTTCCCTAAAAACAGCTGTAAACATAACACATTTTAGTATAGTCAATCTTTTAAATCGACCTCAGCCATATCAAATATTATTAATTTGAGTGATTTTAACCCTCTAAATCCCAGTTTGTTTACATCACTCAACAGTATTTCAATCAGAAAACATACAAAAATCTAATAATTTCCATAAAATGTAATTTAAGGAGGATTTAATTATATTATCATTAGAGCCTCATATGGGTCAATGATTAGCAGCAACACTGAATTGAGGCATTTAACAGATTTTTATAGCAAACTCTTATTAGTTCCTGGGGAAAAAGGTCTCCTTCCAAAAGACTGCTGTAAAATAACATAAATTAATATTTTCCAATTTTAAATTAGTCTGTCTTGTTAATCAGCTTCAGCCTGAAAGATGCATGTCAAATATCACTTTTTTTCCCTAAATGGTCAAAAAACACCTGGACAAAAAGTGTCCCCAGTAACTCTTAAGGATTAATGGAGTATTGCAAATGTCAACCCCACAAATGTGCTCACAAGTGTGTTCTTCTCTCTTTGTTCTCGTCTTTTCAAGCCCCTCTCTCTCTCCTCCGAGGTGTGCCCTAGTTTGCGGGAGAAAGGGTTTGGATCCTTTGCAATGTCGACTCGTCGCACAAAACGAGAGACCGACGGATTCTGCAAACTTCAGTTGACGATTAATGACAATTAATGTCAACGCCGGCATGAAATGTGTTTTCGCAGGCTCATCTACAATATTTTCACGCGCACGGATAAGTTATGCTCACTGCTGAGTTTGCAGAGAAAGTGCAGTAAGAAAAACAACCTGTAAAAAGATTATTTTTTTTCTCTCTCTCTCTCTCCTGCATACAATTCTCCAAGCGCTGTTACCCTTATTTAACATCCTGGATGCGCTAACACGTTTGGCACATTCATCCAATATATCCAATATGAATGGAACACTGAGGACTGTGTGACTGTACACTGTGCTTCTTCACGTGTTTTTTTTTTTTTTTTAATCATGCTGTGTCACAAAATTCCCTGTTAACCTCATTTAGAGTCTATGTAAATGATTGGCTGTTATGTAATGTGATGATACTCTGCATATAAACAAGTTAGTATTCTGTGCAGTGGTGAAGATAACCATAATATAACATTGCTTGCACTCTCTTCAAACAAATACCAAGAAAGTCAAACGTTCTTATTTCTGTTACTTTTTTCTTGCTTCACTTTGTATTGATTCACATATACAAAAATGTTCACACTATATCCAAAATTTTACCGTTGACCGTCGAGTAACAGAATCCAAATGGGCATCAAAACGCATCTAGATTCATGAGATCCACCGTGGATTTGGGGGTGTTATGGGAAATATCACTCAGAGGTATACACTCAGAGGAGTGCTATCTGCTTACATGCACAGTTTAAACCAGCTGCCGGCTCAGAGGATGGCCACCTGCCTGTTGACCTTAGGCAGAGAAACGTGACCTTTCAGGCGCATCGACTGGCTCCATTTAAAACTGATACTGGACAGACATTTGCTTCCACACATTAGAAGATACGGATCTTGATGCGTGCTATTGTGGATGAGCAAGGATGGTAAATTCTATGCAGGATGAGTTGAGCAATCATACATTTTAATAAACGATTCTGTCAAACGCATGGTTTGAGTGGAATGCCTTTGAAACTGTAGATATACATCAAAGGGAAATATTACCGAGCCAGCAGCCTCATCCAGTGTTGCTGAAACAGGAAAAAATACCCTGTCAGTAATTTACAATGTGAACAGTTTGTTTGAATCTGAAAGTGATGGCAGCGGGATAACTATTTTTGACAAGTCGATTGATAGTGTTGGGATGTTGACAAATTGCAATAACAGAATCCTGTTTCTGTCAGCCACTTTTGTGTATTACCATTTCTTTTCATATGAATAGAACATTTTTAACATAAAAATTGACATCTGAATTGATACAATCTGTCATTTATGATACACTTCATATTTCTTTGTCAAATTTGCTAATCTGCACACACTGCAGTTTGACCAAAACAAAAGTGATGCCTCGGTTTTTATACGGGGAACGGCTGATAATATGAATGCCACTGTCATCGTTTTAACCAAGAGCAATGAGCTATGCTGGGAAACTACTGGACAGTGAAGGCGATTGTCACATGGAGAACTTAGACCATCTATCTGCAAAAAAATATATGTATTTTACCAGCAGTAGACTCTTGAACATGACATTGTTAGACACTCAGAGATGGCAACAGCAGTGATATACCATAATATAATATAATATGATATGATATGATATGATATGATATGATATAATATTTGGTCTTGATTTGTCTTGTCTCAATAAATCAGGAGGTGCGGCATAAATTCTTAAAAACGTAACTGGTGGCAGGTCCCATAGAGAAGCGCACAGGTGAGACGATTTGGCAGCTGCAGCTGCAGCCTCCAGAAGCCAGAACGAACGGCTCCATGTGTGTAATATATTTGCATGTGCTGATTGAAACACTGATGAGCCGAGTCTCCTCCATATGCAGTGCAGCTTTTCAGGGATGGAGATGGGGAGCTGAGTGGCGCACCAGGGGGAACGGCTCAGCGGAGTCAGCGAACGTTTCAGTGTCAGGCGCCACGTAGGACATTGCTGCTGCAAGATCCAGCTGTGAGTTCTCATCATCCAATATCTCGGCAGAGGAAAAGACGCAAAGTTGAGTCATCAACGTGAAGCTGTGTTTTAGTTGCGCGACGCGGAGAGCTGCTTCCGGGGCCATTTTCGAGAAACTTCCTGGCACTTTTCGTCAGTGTCTGGAGCCATCGCGATCAGGTCCGACAGCGGCGTCATGGCCGGAGCATGACACAACCCGGCCTGGGTGGACTTGCACCCTCGGGAAGTGACACACTAAAGCCCAACTGGCGGGAATGCTCGGCCCAGGGCCCAGACACAAATACACAAGCGTTTGAAGAAAAAAAAACCTCAATTTCTTTATAAAACTGTGAAATCAGCATGTAGAAATGTAGATCCATCAGTCTCAGATTCTCTTTTAATGCACTATTAAAGCAGGGGAGGGGCGGAGATCTACTCTTCCTTGTTATTCAGAAGCTTATTTAAAAAGATAAGCTTTGAGGGAAGCATACCCCAAAATATTTCCTCAATTTGAAATTTTAATGCACGCTAAAATGCCTAATTGAGAGTAACGGCGGTGGATATTTTCAAATTTCTAAATGTTTCTGAAAATGCTTCGGCAAAACAACATCAACACTAGATTAGAAAGCGTTCGCTTAATGAGGACCTGGATGCCCCGAAGGGACAATTAGGAGCAATGAGAGAGTTCTGCTGACACCGCTGATCTGTAGAATAATTAACACCTCTGCCCTTTGTGTTGTCCCCGAGGAAAGACCTTCTTCATCACACTGGTGGGTAAATCTAGTGGAAACATTTAACAACACAGTTACACACACACACGTACACACCCACAGTCTGAAGTTTTAAATCTTCAGCAAGTAAAATGCTCAGTCAAAGGCACATGCTCACATTGTGGGGAATACTGATAAATTCTGTTTTCTGGTGCACATAGTTTTATTCTCTGTACGGTTTTAGAATAATAAGGTTGTGATTAATGAGTGATGAGAGTGTTAACAGCTAAGAACTTTACAATTCAATTTTCTTGAAATAGTGCCAAGTCATAATAAACACTTATCTTTCGGCATTTTAACAGTTGGGTATTGTAGAGTTGGTGTACCGCCATGTCCAATAGTAGATAATTGGAGACCTAACATATTCTCCAAGAGCAAGCCATTGCTCAAGGGCTGGGAAAACACTCCCTATAGTTCTCACAACAAAATGAAATATTTCAAAAGTACCCGTATTGGTATGTTCTATGTATTCTATCTCAATGCATTTGAAAGATAGTACACAGTATGGACATTAAACTGTATTATAGAAATACACTGATTGCATAGTAACCAAGCCAATGGGCCAAAGAGACCAACATATTCACCAATGGCAAGTTATTGGCGACAGGGGCTGAGGGAAAAAAAAAAAACTCCCTTTAACAGAAGAAATCTGGAGCAGAACTATGGCTCAAGTTGGGCAACCAAAGTAATTCACTTTCAAAACTACCCACATTGTTATATTCTGCCTGGTGTGTTTGAAAGATAGGACACAGTGTACACATTACACTGCATTATAATTATACATCAATTATAAATTCCCATAGCAACCAAATCCACATAGGCAACAGTGGCCCAACAATTTCCCTAAGAGCGAGCTATCGGTGGAAAAAAATGGAATGGATGAAATGCATTAGCTATGGAAAAAAAAAGAAAAAACTCCCTTTGACAGAAGAGCAGACCCATGGCTCAAAGAGGGTGATCATCATAGTTCTCACGCCACTTTCAAACCCACATTCTACCTGAATGCATTTGGGAGAATAGTACAGTACGCATTATACTGCAAAATAATTAGATTTCACATCCCAACCAAGCCCACTTACTACTGTACATGCAAGACACCATAGTTCAAGTACAGGCAGAGAGGATGGTAATATGTTGATATTTATAATAAGCTACACATTAGATCATTTCTCATTTCAGGAGAAATTTGGTTGGTGGTGCATGGTTACACTTCACGTCATAAGTCCCTTCCCCAGCACGGCCATATATAACAATTACAGCCCTATAATATTTTTATGACTCAGTAATTCTATGTTTCATCAAAATTAGGTGTGTACCTTGTAATCAATATTGGCAATACTGAAGAGACCAAAAAAGGTCATAAGTTCAGGCTCCATCTCTGTCTGGAGCCTCCAGTCCAGCCAGTCAATGCAGACTGCATTCCCTGGACGCAACCCAGTGCCTCTCAGTATGACATCGCGCTTAAGGACATTGTAATGAAAAAAAAAAATCTGCTGAATTATATTTGACGCTTTGAAGTCATAAAACTTTCAGAATGTTGGATAATTGAAACGTAACAGGTACAATTTGACTTTGGCAAGTAGCTTTAATCAGCCAGCACAGAGCAAGTTGAAACAAAACAATTCTGATGTGAAAAAAAAAAGATACAGCACATTTTGAAGGTAAATGCCACCCTTCACTCTTTGAAATGAGTTTGACAGCTACCTATGCATTCTTGAACAAATACAAAGTGGTCTACTACTGTAAACAGGAATTATTATGTCAAGAACATTAGACGAAACATTTGTCAACAATCACTTTGTCCATCATTTCAATTTTAGTATTGTCTAGTTTGGGGAGAAAGAGAAAAAAAATAAATATAAAAACGCTTTTGCCATCGAATAAAGGCTGCCAGAGAGTGGGAGCTTTAAAACTGAGTACAGTTTCTCTTTGAATATTAGTTAATGTTAGGTACAATGATGTGATAATATGCATACAAAAAAGGGAACAGCCTCCCATTCCCTTAGGTGCCTAATGAGTCCTTGTCAATTTAGCAAATTATATTTCCATTATTTTCTTTTCATTCCACTTATTAGAATGGTTGGGAAATTAATGAAGGATATGCCCGCACTACAAATTTGCCAAAGGACCTCCACCCCCCCCTGCTAATCACATTTTTTCAAGAAAGATAGAAAGAGTTGGAGAGCAAACAGGAGAGACAAGGATAGAGTTGATGTGTTTGGCGAAGGGAGGCAAAGCTAAAAGTTGTGAGGTGAGTTAAGAGGACCCTTGGCAGCAGCTTTAAGAGTCATAGATAAAAATGTGAGGGGGGTAATGTGACGAGGCTGAGCAGGTGAGGAGCACAGAGATCAGCCTAAAGGAGAGATAATTACACAGAAGCACAGGGATTACCATGATTCTAGATGAAGTGGAAAAGCCATGCAAAGCATATTATTATGATGAGAGGAAGTAGAGCTAGATCTGGATATAATTTATCCTCTGTGGCAGCGTGAGAGGGGCGGATTGAATTTATTTATCCCTGAAGAAGTTTAAGGTATTTAGGCCTAAATAACAAGGGAGACATCAAAGGGAGCCAAAAGAACACTCAAGAGTCGTGGGATGAGAACACCCCTAATTAATCTGAGGCTAGATCAAGATTTGTACAGGTCGAGCTGGAGTCGAAACTAAGACTTTCCCATTTTTGGTGCGGCTTCTTTCATTTAAGGCCTTTAGCAAAAACTCCCGAGGAAGGACCTTGAAAGTGTCATCTATACCTTTGTCACATCACACTTTGGGTATTGTAATTCTTTATTCATTGGCATTGACCAGTCTGCTATTTGCACAAAGTCCACAGAGAGAAACGATGTGATAATATTAGTACCAACATTGCATCTTTGCACGGTCTGCTTTCACCTTAGCTTTTTATTTTCTTAGCTCTCAGTTTTATTCAGATGCCCTTTTTGTTTTAAATTGAGTTTTTATTATTCCTTAATGTTATTTATGATTATACTTATGCATGGTTATTGTACTGTACTGAGTTTAAATGTGCTTTATAAATAAACTTTGACTTGGCTCCCATAACAAATATACATAACAATTCATACTTATATATCAACTGTGCACAGGAACACGTCTCCTTTTTTCTTCAGCGTGTGGTGACTTTTTAATCAAACCATGTTGTGTATGAAAACAATTGTTGAGTTCAGCCCATACAGGTTTCGTATAAATAATTTCACCCTTGTTTTTTCATATTGTAATTAGTTTGGTTAGGCCTAGATATTGAGGATCACTCCTGCTAATCACTTTATGTTTTACAGAATGTTGAGAACATTATAAAGCCGTACATCATGAAATATGTACATTCAGGACTCCATATGGAATGCAGCGATATCCAAATAGACGTGTCATAGCCCAGCATTTTCTTTGTTGCTGCTACTGTGAAAGTGCCAGATGAAAAAATGTATTTTATGTTGACAATAGACTATATCTATTTTAAAAGCAAAAGGGCGGAAGTTAAGATTATGTGGAACTGTGAAAAGCTCCCTTTTTATGACAAGATTTTCACACATTGGAGATGTGGCCCTATTTACACCATCCTGTCCTGCTGCTTATTTTTCTCTTTTTATGTCCAGCAGTTGTCTGCATGTCTCACACAGTGGAGCATTAATATCTCTTTCCACCTTTCTGCCAGCTGTGTTTTTGTCAATGTAATTAGCCATAGTATAGTAGGTGGGGAAATTAGTCTCAGAGGAGTGTG
>CAESWR010000886.1:326727-347561 GCA_903171835.1 Mullus surmuletus
GTGAGACCCCACCTCCAAAAGAGGGGTGGTACATAAGAGACACCTTATCTCACGCTCCTCCCCTTTACACACACACACACACACACACATGCAAGAGATGGTGTCTCTTATGTACCACCCCTCTTTTGGAGGTGGGGTCTTGCTGCCACACAGTGCTAGAGACTTTCCTTTATTTATTAATTGATTGTTAGACTGATTGTTATTGTAGATTAGATTGTAGAATTCAGGGATATTGAAGGTGTGTTGATTAACCGATCGTGCCCATCAATAAACTTGTTCTTTGTTGTCCTGCGTTTTGTGTACATTCTTCATAACAAGCTGGTGAAAGAGGGTCTGTGCACGAATTCATCCTTCCAGAAATAAAAGACCAATAATTAACTGATAGTCCCGAGTTTTGGGGTGGTGCCCCGTCGCTAATTTCTTGATTAGATATTTACTAATTAAGAAATCATTTCCTGATTGTTGATACTAAGGTTAATATCATTTGAAAAATTCCAATTTTGATAATGAATAATTTTCCCCAAAATGATTAATCTCCCTATCAATTGATTAAGCCCCTTTGCGCACAACAGTTGGATGGTACATTTTCAACCATTAAAAGGGTGTAATCATTTAAAGTGTGCCAGGGAAGACAATGTCCACAGTTGCAGGTCAACATGATGCACCGGAGGTTGGCAATAAAACTCAAAGTAATTGTATCTGGTTCCATAGCGGTCGCTGGTAATCCATAGGGGAACCTTGTAGAGATTAAAGCTTTTGACCCCAGCACGGACCCCTGTGGAACGGCTGGCCTGGTAAAGTTTCATTTAGCTGGATAAATGACATTGGAAAGAAAGCGATTCAACTAAAAGTGATGAACCTGCTTTTATCCAGTCGCCTCTCACCTCACGGCGTCCGTTCGCTGAGACAACAAATAACTCCTCGGAAACAAACAAAAAAATTATTTCAGGTCCCCCCTCTTTTTTCTTCCGTAAAAGATTTGCTTTTGATTTGGTTGTCTGTTGGTAAAGTGTTTTAAAAAAGCTGAGTAAGAAAATCAGTTATGATTCTTGGGCTGTTATCTGGCTCTTCTTGATCAATCTTGCCATCGATTGAGTGAACCTGCACAGATTTTCCAAAGAAAAAAATCAACTGGAAAAAACATAGCAAAAAATGCAACCCTGAAGAGTTCCTATAAAAAAAAATCTCAATCCTCCCTCAGGAAGAAAACGCCCCCTCCCTAAAAACTGCTGTAAAAATAATTTAGATTATTTTTTTTTCAACTTTGAATGACTCAGTCTTTTTAATCAACTCAACCCTCTAAATACCAATTTGTTTATGTAACTCCACACTGTTTTAATTGAAAACTAATTACAAAAACTCAAATAATTTCCATTATAATTATAGTTATTGTTATTATGATCATTATCATTATTATTATTGTTATTATTATTATTATTATTAGAGCCTCAGCTGGGTCAATGATTAGCAACAACATTGAATTTAAGGCATTCTCGTTTTTTTGTGCAGTCAAAATGGTTTAAAAAGTGGTCTGAACAAAAAAATGGAGGAACTCTTAATGGTTAATGAAAATTTGGAGGCTGTAGCAGTAATTTACTCTTGATGTGCTTATTATCCATAATTGCACTTGTTTGGTGTCTGGTCTGGTCCACTTAGAGACCCCATCCTGTCACCCTTGAATATCAAAAAAATATTCTTTATGGTCATCTGAAATAGAGGCTTGTAAATACCCCACCAGCGTGTTGATGTCATTCCCGCCCCTCCTCTCCCCTCCCCTCCCCTCCCCCCTCCACACACTTTTAAAATAAAAACACACTTCTTACCACCGCTTATATACAAATCAGAGGGGATAGTATTCAGGCGAGGTGTCTGTCCGTGTCTGCGAATAGCGGCGCGCTCATCTGGCAGACACCTGGCACTTGAAAGGCCCAGAAGGTGGTGCGCAAGGTGCTGAAAGCCAAAATGCAAAGAGGCTGGGATAAGCCAAAGCAAGTGCACCGCATGTCCATCCCCTCAGACTAGATGGGGGGAGGGAGAAAAACACACCTCGAGACCTTTTTCAAATCACTGAGATGCCAAAGAATACTTCCAGGCGTGGTAAACTCACCCTCAAGGCACGCAATCTTCAGTGTGATTAGTTGTCAGTTGTGGCGGGCACGTGTTAAGGCACTTATGTGATGCAAATACTTTGTGCAGTAGCGTGGACATTGTGCTCGCACAATATCTGAAACGCGGGCTACAACCGCGCTGCAAACACAGAAACACTCAAACTCACGAAACAAAACGGAAGTGCACCAGGACACTCGGGGCACCAGACTGAGGGATGGACCGATCTTCTCTTTGAACACATGAGCGTGATGTATTGTTTCTATATTAATTAAGACTTGGGGGAAGTGGAATGAAATGTAAACAAGCAATGAAAGTGTTCAATTTGATTGAGAAATACAATCTGCAAAGAAAGCCCTAGCACAAGTTTCTTTTTATTTTTTGCTTTTATGGTTCTGTTTTTTATTTTCAGATTGCACTTTATGAATGGTAAGAGATGCCTATTCCGGTATATGTATATGTATATATATACATACATACACTATATATACACACTACATGCACCTGTTCATTATGAAATGCCATTGTTTGTATGCCACAATGCTTTGTACATTGAATTTGTTAATTCGAAAAAATTAATTGATTAATAAGAATAAGAATTTATTCAGACTTGAAGAAATGGAATAAAAAGGGTACATTTTCCTCTTCGTCAGATAACAGCCGAGTGTTTTAAAACAACATAAGGGAAAATGTAACTTTTTATTCCATTTCTTCCGAGAATCAGAATTGGACACAGAAGTAGAGGTTCCCGGTCCCAAACATGTTCACATTTTGCTTCGTATTCACCCTTGTTGGTAAAGCAGTCTTCCATGAAATGCTGGGCACACACATGCACCACTTTTGAAGTTCTGTTTGAGCATTTCCAGCAAAAATAAAATCCAGCCATTGGGTCCTAAGAGGTTCAGCTGAAGGAAGTAAAAACCATCGTTTGTTAGCGATGGTTTGCGGACTAAACAATGGCCACTCGGTGATTCAACGGGGTAAGGGGGGCGGGCTCATCTATCTGGGGAGCTGGACTGTACTGGTGGAAAGCAGCCTCCACTACAGCCGGGGGGGGAGTGGACAGTGACCTCCATGTGGCCAGTCTCCAACGCTCAGATTCGCTTGTTTTAGCACACAGTGGGCGAAAGGTGGAGAAAGCAAGTAAGTTGACAGAATGTTTTCATTATTGGGCCTCATGCTCATGCTACGGGGACAAATGAATGCGGCTCGGAAGGGGCCTTTTAATATAGAGAAAATACATCCCGCTCATTTGTTTAAAGGGATAGATAGAAGAGAGGGAAAATAGTAGCAGGTGATTGCGAGGTCGGCCTTATTTGCGGCCAAGAATTTGTGATGTAAATGATTCTCTTGAAAATATATATTGTTTTTTGGAGCTAAACGCTTTATCCATGTGACCCCAGCAACTAGACAGAACTACTTTCTGCAACACTGAATCCAGGCCGGAACTCTGCTCACGGGACACAGTGGGGGAAAAGTCACTGCTGATGAAGGACAATGATGGTGAGGATCTCATACAACTTCATGTCACAAAATCTGAACTATTCCTTTAATTAATATAAACAAAATACATCCCGCTCCTGTGTTTAAGGTAAGGGCCGATCCCACAGGATTGGTGCATCCCTCAGTCTGGTGCCCCTAGTGGCTTGGCGCACTTGCACACTGGTGTTGTTTCATGATTGCAGTGTTTCTCTTTGTTTATTCGTTTCTCGTTTTTTACTGTGTACTCTTTAATTTTAATTACCCATTTTATACTTTATTCTTGTGTGTTGTTATCACACTTTTTTAATGGCAGTTAAGGAGGACAACACCTTACAATTTCGTTGTACATGCTGCAATGACAATAAAGACATTTATTCACTCATTCATTCATTTTTTTCATCCATTCGTTTCCAGTGGTGGATTTACTTGAATACTGAACATAAGTGTATTTTTTTTTTACTTGACTTTTTGTTTTTTGGACACTTATGATTTACACTCCACTACATTTGAAAGACAAATATTGTACTTTCGACTCATTTCTAGGAAGATTGTTGTTACTCATTCCTTTTAGGCTCAGCAAAGCTTTGTCGTTTAAATGAAAAAAAGAAATGACAATCGCTGTCCTTATTGTTTTCGATTGCATTTTTATGCTGAAGTTTTTACAGGTGTTTCTATAGACTTTTTGTAGTGAGTGGTTCTACATGTAAGTCAGTACATCATTAAGTGGTTTCAGAGATTGACATGGTTCTGTGATAGAACTGAGAACAATACAGTAATGTACTGATATTAGAAAATATACATTGTACTCGTACTTTTTTTTGATTACTTAGATATTTTCTAATGCGTGTACTTTTGTATACTTAAGTATTTTTAAAAGTACTTTAGACTGGTTAAGAACTTTGTCCACCACTGTTCGTTTCTGTGTTTGCAGTGTTTCTCTGTTTGCAGCGCATTTGCAGCACTCATCCACCGTACCTACCTGCCGAGGCTGAGCAGAGACCAGATGGCTGCAACAAGTACGTGTCAATTGATATAACATTGCCTCTCAATAGAGACGTTCCCAACACAGCATTTTGATTAAGGCCGTGTGCGCTGATGTCTGTCAGCGGATGCAGCGCCCGGTATTCGAGTCCTGATGTCCAGACAACGCGGCCCACGGCTCCAAACAATTCCTTACAGACAGGTTTTCCCGTTCGTTCGGCAGGGCGCTCGCATTACCCCACTGCTCACAAAAGAAGCTACCTATAGAGATGCCGCTTCATAATGAGAGCCTTTGTGAGATCGTGAAGGATGTATAGTGCCTCCCTGCGAGAAGGCATCCTCTTTTGTTGAGGCATCCTGACAACAGTGTGAAATATTCATCCCAACAAAGAGTCCTCTTGAATAAAATCCACCCCACGAGATGATTTTATTTAGCCAGTGTTGGAGTGCATGTTGAGCCAGTGCGAATACATTGATGTAAGCGCGGCGTTTCGTTCACAAATATTTGGTTCCGTGCAGAGCAACGGGAAATTAAAACATTGCCCCGGAGCAGGGATTAGCGGGAAGTTCTTTTTGAAGCTACTGTTTCAAGGAAGGGAGCTTTTGTGTATTAGACAATGAGCTCAATAAATATTTAGAAAGTGATATGTTTTATGCATTAGCTTCATTTTCACAAATTTGGAAGTAAAACAATGGGAGGAAGAGATGTTTGCTCCTAATTGGCTAAGTGCGCACGTTTTCCTTTAGAAATTGAAGTTGATGCTCTTTGAGCGAACACTAATTCTGCTCTTCAAAACATGCTTAGAAAAATAGAAAATATTCCCCATGTTTTGATCCCAGCCATGTTGGATTCATTGGAGGGATGGATGAAGGACTTTGAGGTTTAATTTGTGTCTCTCAAAATGAACACATTTGTAGGACTGCGGTGCGTTATTACGGATGAATAAATGCATCAAAGTGTCCAAGGAGTTCTGAAACGGTCCTTTACTTCTGCAGATTATACTTGGAATAACAAAAAAAAATTCAAGCCCAGATATGATGGATACATCAGAGGGCTTTCAGATTGTACTGCATCTTAATTTGTGTATCTCAAAATGAATCCGATGATCTGAATGAGGGGCTTCCAGGTCTTAAAGTCACTTTCAAGGACTGGGTTGCATGATTACCAATAAATACATACATTGAAGCACTGGAGAAGTTCTGGAATGCCCCATCACGCCGGTGGACGGCTTTTCCCAATGACCAGGAAGAAGAATCTCCTCCAAGTTCTTGTAAAAGAAAAGGAAACAAGGCGAATATACAGCAGTAGATCATCCTGTCAGGGGCAGATGAAGTCCCCCCTCAACCTGCCCTCATTCCCAAATCATCAAATACTGAAGCTTTCTCAGCGGTTGTGTGTCTGAGCGTGTGTGTATATGTATCACTGAAGCACCAGTTTAGGACACAGATGAGATTCATTGAAACACAGTTGAAAAGAATCATTTTTAAGAATCATTTTTGCAGACTTTTGCCGTAATTCCTTCCTTCTCGATGTTCAAATGTCTCTAGCTTGTGTAAAATTCCTATCTGACACGGTTGAGATGTATTCCGGCAAACCCTGAGATGTATTCCGGCAAACCCTCCACCATTTACAATCTATTCCCATTAATACGACCGAGATGATCCTAAAAAGAAAAATAACCATGAAAACACATCGGTAACTGTGAGCTGTCTCTTTTTTAAGAAGAAAAAAAAATCGTTTACACTTAAACTACCAAGTTACAGGCATTACATCACTTTCCTCACAGTCAATTCCAGGCATTGACAAGAGATCGATACGACATGCTGTTCTCCTGGCGTGGTGTTTGGGGATCACGTCAGGATTGAGTGATGAATCGCGGAAGAACAGGCCGGGCAGTGGAGAAAAATGAGCTGGACAGGGGGAACGCGGGGGTCAAGCGGGTTAATGATGTTGGCCGTGATTATTTGCAGGTGTGAATGATCCAAGATTAATCATTTGGGAGCAGGGGGCTTGAGTGACAGGAGGTGAGAAATGGCAATGATCAAAGCGATGGAAATGTTCACGAGCTCCGCAGAGCCTTGGCGAGGTGGAGGTGAGCGTGGGGAGGAATGTGAGGCGTGATGGAATGTGAAGGGTTTGTCGCTCATTGAGAAACTAAAATATCACATTGTCTATCACGGCTTAATCGTTGTCCTGAAAGTCATTAGAAAATCTCTCAAATTTCTGACAAGTGTGACAGTCTTTGCGTCGTTACTAAAGAGCAAGTGAAATTGCAAGTGGAATGCGGTATTATTTCACTTTCTCTGCAGATGTAAATCAATGACCTACTTAGGATGCACAACCCGATGTTTAATTTAAAACATTGTGGAAAAAGACCTCCTATCTGTCTATGTCCCAGTGGTTTGAAATGGACAAAAGTACAACATAAATTAATTCATTGCATCAAGGAATTTTTTTCTTTCTCAGGAACTCTCTTTAAATAAAATAAAAAACCCCAAAAATAATTTTGCTAAATCATTAAGTGCTGTGGTGAAAAGGATAACCTTTCTGTTGTTAGGGTTGGTTTCGACCCGGTGATAATATAAGACTATGAAACAATAAATAGTGCAATAACTGATGTCATAACACCATCAGCGAACTGCCCACTGACAGCCAGTTCCTTTCCCAACCTTTTAGTTAGGGGCTTCTCTCTTTGCCTGTTTTTGCTCCTTTCTTGAAAGAAAAGATAAAAAACAAAAGCATTAATTTGTCTTATGATATGCATAAGACGCTATCCTGCTAATAAAAAAAGGCCCATGGACCAAAAGAAAAATATTAAGACCAACGTTTTCATGTAGAGGGAAGCCTAACAAGATGACAAAGAGGTCATGACAAATTGGAGGAAAAACATATTTTTTAGCATATTTTAATTAAATTAAAATTTGATACTAGAGATAGTAACAGAAAGTGAATGCAAGAGGAAGGTAAACTTGACCAAGTCATCTGATTCATCAATCATTCATGCGCCACGTAAGTTATTCTTATTCTTTACCTTTATCATACAAGCAAATGTGTCTGCATGTACCCCCCTCCCTTCCATATGAAGAGTATCTCGGGAGCGTTGGCTTAGAAAAATAATTTAAAAAAAGCTACACATATGCTTTAGGACACACTTGGGGGAATGACAAAGAAGCAAGAAAGAAAAAACCCCCAGCTGATATAGATCCATCAGCTTTGTTTAAAATGCATCTGCACGTACATCTAGATGGAGCCGTCTGTGTGGCGCAATCAGCGGCATAGTTCAGGGAATACTGTTGCACCGGGGAGGGGGGGGTGGGGGGGGGGCGTCGGTTCCAGGGGGAAGGACTCGGATACTGCAATCTGTGTGAATGTGTGTGCACGCGTGTTTTTCTGCTTTTGTGAGGACCCAAGTTAGGTTCTGACGTTAAGAGGGGAAGTTTCTGCGATTTTGTAGCTATCATCAACTTTATGAAAAAAAAAATTAAATGCCTAAAGCGCACATCTTTTTTTTTGTTATCGCACCGTCTCAGTTACTTTGTTAAGTCGGCACCGGTGTGAGTGAACAACACGTTTTTTTTTTTTCAGAAGCTGAGATTGGATTTGCAGATCTGATTTTGTCGCCAAGCCCGAGCCGCTTGAGCAATGTGCGGGCCGGAATGTGCAAAACACAGAAAATATTTGTCGTTTTAAACATTTTAAACTAATAATATTTATGCTGGCGGCTGCCCGTACACTCCCTGAGCTGCAGCATTCTATCAACATTTTAACCCGTTTCAAACCACAACATATGCTGATCACCTGCTCAAGGAAGAAAAACGACGACATGGGAACAAAGCTTTGGGCGGTGATCAATAATAAACGGCCCTCATGCAAAAAAACCCAAAAAAACACAGCAAATCCTGACAGTTACAGATATTTTCCATCCAAATGGGTCAATAATGGTGTCAGCTGGGAGGTGAAGCAACTGTGTTTGAATGACGGCTGTTTAGATACAAATTTTTCTCCCAACATGGTCCAGGGGATTCGGTGTGACAACGCAGAGAAGGTTGAAAACGGCTCCTTCAAAATAAAGCTCTGCATATTGTCGTCAGGCACTTAAAATAACACTCTGAACCCGCCAGTGACAGAAACAAGCAAATTTAGTGGAGCCATTTTATCACTTGAACCTCTGCTGAAGGAGATCTAATGGAGTAGCTCTGAAGATTTGGGAGATATTCTATCATTGCACACCGACATATGAAAACACAAGGGCCTTGATTGATATGAGCATTGAGCAAAACCATCCAACAATTTCACATTCCCCTTGAAAAGAAGCCACGGATCTCTAACTATTTCAAAAGAAAAGAAAATCGCTGTTGGAAGATTAAAATGGAGCCTGAAGTTATATCATATCACATAAATAATTAAGAATTATTGTGGCAAAAGAACCAGTGGAATGGTGTAATTGTTAATTTTATCATACATTAAATTAATTATATCAGAAGATAAATAAAATGGCTGTAGAACTTTCCAACAGTAAACTGAATTTGACTCACAGGATGTCAACCCTCTTTAAAAACTCAACATGCGTTTCATTGTTTTAAAGCCGGAAATGCACTCAATGCACAGTGTGATGATGATAATAAAATACTGTGTGTTGTTTTATTCTATATTAGTCATCCATTAAAAATTAAACAATTGTAATGTTTGGTGTTCACCCCGTGTGACTGGCTGAGTGTGCATTTGGCAGCCCACCACCACCCCGCTAAATCTATATTTCATTTCATCCAACCTCTTGGCACTTTGCATTGCTGCTGCAGAGCCAAAAATATCCCACGTAATCTGTTTAGAATATCAGATTAAAATAGAGCTCTATACGCATAATGATGTTGTAATGTTTTTCTTTTTTTTCAATGAACATCCTCACAGCCGTAGAAACATGAAAATGCATTTGTTGTTTGTTTTTTATTTTAAAGAAAAGAAAAGCTTTAGGTCCCCGTGGATGTGCATACACAGATGTATGCAGTGGGTAAAATAGCAATTTTATCGTGTACACAAATTTCCCATGATACCCATCTTAATCCTGCATATTTAAAACAACATCTGGCGTCTAATGCAATGCAGAGATTATGACGACTCGAAAGCTAATATGGAAAGACCTCTCGCCGAGCTGCTAATTCCTTACGCGTCTGACACAATCGTTTTTGATAAAAGCACAATTATAAAATTTAACCACTTAGATGTTTTGTCTGGTTTTGCCTGCAATTCATACACGAGGTGTTCCGGGCAGTGCACTTGAAAGTGAAAAATTATAGATAAAGAAAGGAACTGAAGCAGGGAGGGACATTAAGGTTGTTGAATATCATCAGAGATGCTGTGCTGAGATCTTTTGTTTGACTTTTGCATTATGTATGTTGGAGATGTACTCAAAACATGTACATTATAAACGAGGAAGAAACTGTGGCAAAGAGTGTTTTTGCTCAGTGTATTATGGCACTATATCTGTATACACATTCATGTAAAGCACTTTGTAACCATGTCAACCAATGGTGACCACCTCTACAAATATATATTAATATTAGTCGTGATCCCTGGTCTCCAGGTATTATATTGGGCAGAGCGTGTACCAAACCACGGCTCTAAATCAGAGAAACTGAGATTTCTCCAGAATTAAGTCGCTTGTGGTTATTCTTTGCAGGTGAAACAACAAGGAATTTCATTTAAATCAAGATGATGTGCAATCCTAATGTAGATTATAGTTGAGGGCTACATTGATGTTTTGCATTGACACTAAGATCTTTTTATACTAATAACTACAGTATATATATATGAGTGATTCTTGCCTTTAACTTATCTTTAAATCCATCAATTTTAGAGGTGAATGAATTGCATGTGATCAACTGTTTCGCTTGTGACATCATCAGCCTAATTGATGGCCCGGCGCCAGTTCCTCATGTTGTCCTTTTTCAATGTATATCAAGGAGAAATGAACAGCCACCGGGAAGCTCCCAGGATCTGATTTTACTGGCCGGTGATTGATGAACGTCCTGAGTATAATTCATGTTGCCAAATCCAACCCCTGGTGTCAAGTCTGCCATTCAAGGTTTTGATTGGGAGAGTATCGGCGGACATAAATTTGTCTGGGGGGTTCTCCCGAGAAAAAGTCTGCAGTTTTCTTCCCAGCAACTGCAGGCACTCTGCTGGCTTCCTCGAACGCAGTGAAAGGTCGGAGCGCTCTTAACTTTTAAACGATTGAATTCACGACACATCTTATGTTGACCCAACGTGCGCATCGCTTTTGACGAATGACACGCGATTGCCGTTGTATTATTTTCCCGCTGTATGGAAAAACAACGGCCCAATGAATGAGATTTAACCCCGCGCAGCAGTTTAAAATTAACGCAAATTGGTATCATAATAGTACGGGCAGAAGGTGAAGACAAGCGTTGCCTCGACAGCCTGGACCGTCTTGTTTTCTGGCAGTCTCTCTCCTGCGACTAAACGCACTGTGCCGTTCCCCGGTTCATCCAAAATGTGCTCCAGCAATCACATCGCTGTATGGAAAAAAAAAAAAAAAGCAAGTCTATTTCCCATCCAGTAGTGAATATTTTTTCAGAAAGGCCGATCACCGCCATCGTTACTGCAAATTGGACCCATGATGGTCTTGCACATACGAGCGGCTCAGGACTTTGAATTGACCCTGCCCCCCCTTCCCGAAACAAATCACTACATGGTTTGTGTTAAGAGGGTCTTAATTTTAAGAAACGTTGGTACAAAGAGGAGATATCAGCTCTCCAAAGCGAGAGGAATGAACTCTCATTACTTTCAAAGCCCTCTGAATCAACACATCCTTCAAAGGACGTACGATATTTCAGAAGTTGGCAGAAGCGGACAGCACCGGCATTAGTGTATAGTTTGTTCCGGAACCCGAGGCGCAGTGGGAGACTGCGTAATCGTAGGGATACAATATTAATGGGCGTGGTAGGGGTTGGCATCAGTCATGACTCATTACCTATTCATCCCCCTGTTTTATTCCTAATAAAGGCAGAGCACTCAGCGGAGAGGTACCGTTTTAGAAGTTCCTCTCAACTCATGCAGACATGCCCCAGGTGAATACACAAGGTTTTAATTAATGAGCTTGGTGGGGGATAACACATTTGGTTTTTCAACATTCCAAGGTGAATGCACGCCGGATGGATGAGACAGTTTAGTGTCAGAAAGTGGCGCTAACTTTTGATGAGTCCACTGAGCATGTTGAACATTCCCAAAAATGGAGGTCCACACACCCGGGGACTCGGAAAGTAGTGTTGTAGTACTGGAGGGTGGTCTCACACTGTTACACCCCCATTGTCTCGGATCTGGGAAGCAACACAACCAAGTGTAATTTGGGGAAACAAGATAGTTTATTAATTAAACAAAGCAGGAGGGTGAGCCAAAGGGGGGCCATGCTAAAGGGCCCACGGGTGGTGAGCAAATAACCAAAATAAAATGATTAACTTAACAGTGATGCCTCCCCAGAAGTACAAAAACCACAATAATACTATAATAGGTGAAGTGAGTCAATAAGTGACTGGTCTGGCTTCCGGTGGTCCCAGGTCGTTTACAGGATTGGAAAGCAAGAGTGGTGTGGCAGGCTTTACATGAAAAGGAAAGGAGAAACAAACAAAAACAAAACAAAAAAGAATTGGCACTGAGCAGACGCGTGGACCAATGGAGACCACCACAGCCATGCTTTAGACCACCACAACAACCAATCGCTTCCAATCATTGGTAGATTGATTATTCCCCCCAAGTTGCAGCCTCTGCCTCCTTTAAAATGTCTTCATCTGATTTAGAAGCCGGATTCATTTGCTGTGGAAATGAGTGGAAATAGCTGTCTATGCACTGAGATGCAGGCACCTAATTTCTAGAAAATAAACAAAAAAGCCTTTGTTGATTTGTTTTTTATTTTTGTTGCTGTCAAAATGATTTGAATGAAAGAAGAAAACTGTCTTTCTCTTGTGTTTTGTGATCATCTTTCTTTGACGTATGCGGTCTTGGTCTTGGTCTCGACCTTCAGATGTCCTGGCCCCCTGGTTTCCCGGTCCTGGTTTTTGCCACCTTGACTACAACATTTACACAAAGCAAAGCCTCACTGAGGTCAACCGAGAGCAAAACTAGAGTATAAAAAGCTTAAACACCCAGAGATGGTACTTGAGGAATGAGACCATCATCGTTTCCCTCCTTGACTCAACAAAACAAGCTCTTACCAAATACGTTGGCAAAATCACACCTTCCATATTGAGCGTCAAATGCTTGAAATCAGTGGAAATTATTAGTGCACCAAACGACATGAACATATTTTCTATAAAATGTACAAAAATGAACAACATGTACAAAAAATGTTTCATCATTCTTTGATATATACAGTCTTGGTCTGAGTCTCAACCTTCAGATTTCTTGGCTTTGGTTCAGTCTTGGCGCCCTGAGGTCTTGGTTAAGTCTCAGCCGCAGTTTGTGCCATCTTCACTTACATTAACACAAAGTGAAGTCCACAATGAATAAAACTAAAGATACAAAGGACGAAGAGAGGGTCCTTGTGGAATGAGACTATTGTGGTTTCCTCCTTGACTCAACAAAACAAGCTACCAAAGATGTTGGCAAAGTTGAGCCTTCTGTTTTGAGCCTGACCTCAATAGGGTCAGGATTCGGGTTCAAGACCCCTCTTCAGCAAAAATCTAATCGCATAGCACCACACGAGAAGGATTTTCATCACAGTTGGTGTGAAGGACCAAAATGAAACTTGACGGGTTTAATGCTGAGCCCTCTGCGAAGACTCAAATGAGAATAAATCTAATATTTACAAAGGCACCAGCACAATGGCTGTTGAGAACCTTCGCACATTACAAATATCATTGTCAAAACTCTTCAGATGAAAACAAATTTCATCATGTTATTAAAATGGCAACAATTAGTCATGATTATAATTGGCTTGATCCTAAAATACGATCAGACTGATTCATGGCCAAATTTGCACTTCACACACACCACTTCAAAAATCAGGAGAGCTGCGGGTATAAGTAGTCTCTTAATTTTCCTCCGTCTTTTTCTAAGCACATCAGCACTGTCCTTGATGCCCGACATTGCAAGCCAAATTATTTTTTTGCTTCAGTTACCCCACCACAGAAAGCAAAGCGCAACAAAAAATCACGCACGTTCCTATTTGGAAGGCGAGTTCCAAAACGAGGGCGAGAGGTGGAATTGAAATGAGGTGTTTATTCCGACGAGACACTGAGAACAATACATGGATCAGCAAAAAGCACCTCTGACAATGGGGGGAAAAAGACTCACCTCAAAAATACATTTCACCATTTTGCCAACTGTCTGATGTTACCGGGGGAACATAATTTGCCGACAAATAAAGCCAGATACAAGCGGGAACTCCTTAATGAGCTGCGGAAACGCCAGTTAGCTTGCAAATTTTATTACCCTTGCAGATTTCCTTGACTTTGCACTTCTGAGAGTCTGCAAATCCTCTGATAAGGCCAACGCGACGATTCCTGTGCTGTCACGTTCCGCTAATCCGCTCCTTATATAAACAATCTGCTTTGCATCTTTTTCCACAGATATTCACGCGAATCACAGCGCAGGAGAAGTTTCCCCCCGCAGCGAGGCCGCAGGTGGACCTCTGCAAGCATATGGCCGCACAAAAAAAAGGAAAGAAAAGAAAAAAGACAATCAATTTCCCAAAGTGTTCTCCTAAAGGCCGTTAAACGCGGAGCCACAATGGGCGAGCCGCAAGATGAAAACTTGCCCAGCTGGCCTCAAAAGACAGCGTTTTGAGAGGAGTTGCAAGGACATTTTTTTTTTTCACAAAGGACATAAACACCAAATGTTCAATCACGTGGTCAGGTGATTGATGGTCATGATAAAGTCTCGGATCCGTCAAATGTGTTCATGAAAAGCCCCTCCGAGGTCAGAGGGAGGCTCTAGAATTCAATATTACCTTAAAACAGAACAGAATGTAAAGCATTGTAATTCACTCCGGGAGGGCGGGGTGGGCGGTGGGGGCATGTGTGTGTGATAGTTACAGGCAGACTCTCACTCCTCCCCCTCCCCACTCTAACTAATGAGAAGCCGTAAACGAGGAGGTTTGGATGGTGTTTATCTGTGTGTTTCTAAGGGGGCCAAGGTGCCCTCGCGCACAGCAGCGAGGGGGCGACTGCTGGGCGTAATACTTCACACATCAGCTGCCTCTCACATATGGCCCCGGCTCGGCCCGGCCTGGCCCGGCCCCGGCTCTTTCCCCCCCATCTGCCTCTCCACCTCGGTTTGTTTTTCCAACCGGCGCCTGGCTGCCTCCGGGTCCTTATTGTGCCCCCTCCCCAAAGCCAGTCGCCTCTATCACTTCATTTTCATCTGCTCATAACAAATCTCCCCACCGTTTATTTATTTATTTTCCCCCCCTTCCTACCTCATAACCTTCCCTCTCCTGTGGCGCTGTGCCCTTGTCCTGCTACGCCTGGTGTAGGGTCACATCTGGAATGGAGAATTATGGCTGCCCTCGCCCCCCCTCCCCCCAACCCCACCTTCCTGGCCCTCTCTTTCAGCCACCCACAGATGGCCTGTTGATTTTAAGCCCACTACTGTACACAGAATGCTGCCCTGTTGGCATCTAGATGCTGGTTAAAAGTGGAGGGGAAGCCTGTCAAGGGCTTCCGCGACTAAATTGTGGGGGGTTCTTTGGGGGGGGGGTGCAAAACAGATGCATGGATTATTACCCGAACACTTCACACAGATAATTTATACTGAGGTAATGATCTGCTCAGGTGACGATGCCGGTGGTTTTCGCTTGCTACTAGGTGAGGCCAGACAGTAATGTGCTGATAAATTAAACAGCTGAGTTGAAGCGGTTTGGGATTAATGACGCCGAGTATGACCTGTTTGGCAACGGCAGTACAAGGTGGGAGGGGTTAGAGCGGTCATGTTTTTGTCCCGTCTGTTTTACAAGGTCTCGGATTTTTTTATTTTGTTTGTAGATGGGTGTGTTTTACCTGCTGTACAGGTGGTAGGGAGCAATTAATCATGATATTATTGTGTATTACGCTCATCTTTGGGGCTGAGATAATGGAAAGAATGATTTTATATTGTTTAACCTTCATGTTAAAACTGATATGATTGTGTACATGATGGGATGAACAGCTGCTGGAAGGTCTTGGCTGTGAAGAGTGTCGGTCTCTATTGGGGACTTTTTATTGCTTCACCAGACTTTTTGTTGTCTCACCAGTAGATATGGGTAGTAACGAGTTTCATTTACTCCGTTACATTTTACGTACAATAAATTGTACCCCTATGAGTAACTTTAATGCACAATACTTTTTACTTTTACTTGAGTATGTTTGTGAAGAAGAAACGCTACTCTTACTCCACAACATGGCAATGTACTGGAATAAGAGTAGCTTACTCCACGGCTCGTTACGTCTCTTTTTATCCAAGTGATTCTAACTACGCTAGAGACACTTTCGCAAAAGGCTCTACTACTGATATCTATACTACTACATTACCTTATTTTACCAATCAGAGGCAGCCATTAAGTCACATGACGACACCAATTCTTAGTAGCCAGGCACGTAGCTATGGCGCGTACAGGCGTAGCTGATGGACAGCAAACGAATATGAATAGGAGTATGAATTATATGAATATAAAATGGCAGAGGCAACAACGGTCTGCGCTACCGAAGAGGCGGAGGAGGAGGAGGAGGAGGAGGAGGAGGAAGACCTATGGCCTCATATATGAAGCATGTTTAGCCTACACATGTTGCAAAAGAACAGCTAATTTCTTATCTTATTTATTATCATTTTAGTTAAAGCTGTTTACCTGAATTGCACTTTAAAAAATATACATATTTTTTAGTTTTTTCACCTCTTTTTATTACTCAAGTAATTCTTTAGTGAATTAAGCACTCTATAATTTTGTAGGAGATGATCTGCTTTAAATGCCCAACACCTTGTGAACTATATATTAGAGAGTAAAAATAAGCCATTAAACAGCTTTATTGGTCACTATTCTCGTGCAGAATACATTTATTCCTCTTGTGTCTTGATTTCAGCCTCTCACTGCCGCCAAAAGAGTTATCCCTTTGAACATGTGCATATGTGCATATCTCATATAAGGCCAAAAGCTCATTACTTTGAAATGGCTTTCAGCTGTTCATGCTCAAGGTTTTTGGCAAAACGCACTCTGTCAACATCAACACACTGTCTGAAGCCAGAGGGGGTTGGGGGGTGGGGGGTCCAGAGCCAATGAGTGCCTTCTCAAATTCGGGCAAAATTCTATCAGTCGCTTATCTGCTTGGCTAACAAGGAGCATTTCTGGATGATAGGCCTCTAACTTTTGCAAGGTTACGGTGTGTACGCCCGGGCACTTCTTCCAAATAAAAAAAAAAAACGATTTGTGGCTAATTTTGCCATTGAATCTCTGTTATATCATTTGTATCTAGTGGCGTTGGAAGAAATGTTTAAAGCAAGAATAATGATGGAGGTGATGATGTTTATCGGTGGATGTGAAGGTGCGACACCTTGTGATACAAACTTTGATAATATGACACATTCATAATGTAGTGTAAAACAGGTGGAGGTTGTTTCCTGTCACCCCACCAAGGTTGTCACAGATTTCAGCACCCTTTTTTCTCTAAGATGGCTTTGTCACCTCAAGTGATTTTCCCACAGTGGCACACACAAATGTCCTCATGCTGTTACACTGACAGCGTATTCTGGAATGACTGTGCAATAATGCTAAGAGAGGAAGAGGATAGGGGCGGCAGGAATACGCCAACAAATGGACGATATTTCAAATTTTTCTCGGGATGCTTTCAGTGCAGGTGCCCATTTCGCTTTTATTCTGTGTGAAAGCATGATGAAATTGAGGTACAGCATATTACTGATCCACTTAAAAATTCAAGTGGTGGAATATAAAGGAATAAAAGTCATCGTATCCATCACATCAATGCAACTTTTATGCACCCCAAACACTTGTCCTGGGGATTTTCCATCTGAAATCACATTTGGCAAGCTTCCCTTCCACACCTCTTTCCCCCTGAGAGCTCAGTGCGGGTATTGATACAGTCAGCAAATGTCGTATCTATATTAAGCATCAGCAACGAAGTTTGAATTATTGTTTCGTAAAGCGTCACATGTGATTAATACAAACGGCGACCCGCGGCTTCCTTTGTAGGCAGGGAAAATGTGATATGCGGGCATTGTTGGGGTGGTTACCGAAAAAAAGTAATTCATTACACATTATTAGTTACCTTTTTAAAAAGTAATGCCTTACTTCACTTTGTAACTAGCTGTTTGAAGTAATTAGTTACACTACTAATTCCATTACTTTTGGATTACTTCATCACATCACCTGAGATGTACCATACCTTAAATGCCAATTAACCCTATAAAATTAAACAATATGCCTAAATCAACATGAATCTATTCTAAAAAGTAGTGCCTCACTATATGAGTGATGCGCTGCATGTCATGGCTAATTTGGGACTATAAAAGTGGATATTTGGCAACTGTGGAAGCTCAGAAACTGCTCAGAAAGCCTCGATTGGCAACACGTGAAGTTCTAGGGCTGTCGCGATATACCGGTATTGACGATAATCGTATAGTATTAAAAAATTGACATTTCAATATTGTGTTAAAGATTTGCATAATATTGTGTTCATCCAGTGCCACTTAAAAACAGCCTACTTTTTGTATTGTACAGTTACTCTTTTCATATTGTCTTTATATCACCTGAGACAGGTATTTTGAATGTAAATTATCTGCCAAAAGTGAATAACATGGGACGTTTTTTAATACAAAAGCTGCTGCGGCGAGGACCAATCACAGCCCTTGTTTGTCTTCTTCATCTCTTGCTCGTCTTCTTCGTCTCCTGTCACGTATGTCCTCCTGTAAAGAAGCGCAAGTAACGAGATCCTTTTTGATTCGTAACAGTAATGTGAATACTGACATCATCAGTAATGCTTTACATTAATGCATTACAGACAAATATATTTTGATTACAGTAGCCCACAACATCGGTTCACGTTGACTCGGGCAGATCTTGATCGATCTCTGTTAGTCATATTTCACAAAACTCAAGGGAGAACATCCATTTTTTTGCCTTTACAAAGAAAATCTGAAAGCCTTTTTCAGCCTCTGACCAACATCTGTCAGGAGCTGTAGGAAGACTTTCAGACAGAGCGCTCGCAGGTCACTAGGTCCAGCAGCCCCTTAGAGCGGAGGCATCCCTGCTAACTACACCGACACACTGCTCATTTAATGGGATCCGCTGACAGGTATGGCAGAGGTATGTGGGGTTTGCGAGCCGGCGCCATGTGGTACGTGACATTATCATGCTGTAAAAATGAGAGATGGATTCACTACAATGCATCCGTGTGGCAGTAATGGCAGAGGGTCTTGCATACCCAGGATGCCGCTTTCATGAGGCATGTATGGGATAATGCAAAAGCTCCAGCGCTCGGTGCCAGACCCGAGTTATTGGAGGGAGGAAGCATGTAGGAACATTTGGTTATTTGTTTTTTCATTTGTGGTGGAGAACTGATTTAAGAAAAGGACTTCATTTCCATTGAAGCAGTAGGAGGCGGGAGGAATCATCATGGGGAAGCACAGAGGGTATTACCACTTATGATATTATGTTATTTCAAGAAAGCAGATAGAAAACACAATTATAGTCTATGTATTTTGTCACCATTTTTAAATAGGCTATCCATGCCATATAGGACAACCCCGTTTCCAGTAAGCCCCTGTGATTTATTGCGGGGACAAAAAGAAAGTCTTTCTGTGTGGGTACATTAAATCACAGTAATGATGTATATCATATCTACTGATTAAAACTTTGGCAAGGTTTAAAAGAGTGGAATACTCGTTCATTTCATCATGGGACTCCCTAGGACCGCGAGAATGTAGGACTTTGATATATAATATTCTGGACGGTCAAAAGTAACAAGGTCACAAATGTGCAGTTCAGCATTATGTCACGCTACTCCTGAAACACTAGAAACCACCACGGGCCTGTTGTTGCCTCTTGCCCGGTGACATAGTGCTCTTTTCGAAAATAACCCAAGGATACCCTCTCGGCAGGGCCTGTTTAGCATATGCTCCGTGTGGTCTGCGCTTTGGAATGATGGGAAAACCCATTAACTCCCAATGGGTGAAGCATGTCGAGGTTCAAGTTTGCTCACTTAAATAGCTGTTTGCAAAAAAAAAGGAGAGAGAGAAATAAAAATCTCAGAAGTGGTTGGAAGAAATGGAAAAAGGGAGTAAATAACAGGATACAAACAAACAGGTCCTCATTGTCAGGGGTACTCGGCAAAAGGCGTGAAGGTAAGATAATCTGGCATTACTGGGCATGCTGCCTTTAAACGGAGTGAAACATTTTCAAAACAAGCTTTGATAGTTTTCTAGGATCGAGCGCTCTTGACCCACAGTGGTTGCCTGGAGGTTAGAGAAACAACAATCTGACTGAGGATTTGCCAGCACTGGGGCGACTATAAAGAAAAATATAAATATATATATCGTGGATACTGCTCTTACCCTCAGCAGTTCTCATCACATGATCAGTTGAGCAAGGCAGTGAACCATCCTTTGTTCCGGGGAAGCTGCATTGATGCCAAACTGAGGGAGAAAGTCAAAATGATACTGCTCGAGTGGGCGTGAGACGGCTTGGTGCCATGGGAAGAAACCCGAAAATATTTTCAATTCATAACATCAGGTGCTTGCCACCTGTATAGCAAGCAGGTAATAACATCAGGTTTTCTGTTTGAATTTATTGAATTGAATTTAATATGTGTATATTTAATTATTCCTTATGTATTTATCCATTATAAATGTATTTCATGTTTATTGTTTTTCAAATTTATGTATTTATTTACATTCTATAATCAGTATTTGTGCTATGGGAAGAAAACAGCAACAACAAAAAGTGGTCAGAGAAACTATACTGTCATTATTATCATGTAAGATTCTTCACTCATAACATCAGGTGTTTTGTGTTTTATTGACTTAAATATATATTTATTTAATTGTGTATTATTAATATATCACATGTATTTAATGTTTAGAATATGTATGTATTTATTTACATTCAATCATTGCCAGAAAAAAGAAAAGGAAGGGCTCTTTGTAGTCATCACATCTGCCGTCGTGTCGTGTTTTCTTTTCTTTCTTTCTTTTTTTGCATTTTGTGAGAATGGAAAAACATGTGAGCCAAAATGATTTACCTTCATCTTGGATCTGAAAGTCGACG
>CAESWR010000886.1:348365-363646 GCA_903171835.1 Mullus surmuletus
CAGTCGATTACACCTCTCCACCTCAAAAAAAAAAACAGTTTCGAGTTGCCAGCAAATCTACTCTGACCACTTCCTGCATCTCATACAGATGTAATAGAGCACGACCCTGTCCCAGTATCACCCGCAATAGCCGCCCTTTATTGTTGGGCCACCTTCATTTTACACAGCAGCAGGTGGAGGTCCAGACAGCAGCGGACAAAAAACATGTCCGGCGAAGACCCAGAGATTGTCTAACCAATTGACTATACTGAAAAGGAGGGATAAACAAAAGCCAGACGACAGAAACGGCTCGGTCGCTATGAATTGGGAGGAGACGACTGGCGAAGCGGCGAGCACCCGGGAGGGAAAATTGGACCTTTAGCAGGTTAGCTTGATTTAAAGATTTCGATTTTCCCTTCCCGTCACTTCTCGGAGAGAACACAAAATGTCCAGTGTAGGAACTAGGGGCCTCATTTATCAGCCTGTGCGTAGAAAAGGTTCTAACTTCTTTCATATGACTGAAACTTAGAGTGTGCACAAAGTAAAGAACTACAAAAGAATCCTGGTATTTATCAAATGTACGGACACCAGTCGTACTGTACGCACACCAGTAAGTAATCTGTGATAATAAATCCCACTTGTTCTTAAAGAGATAGTCTAGATTTTTTGACATGAAGTTGTATGAGATCCTCACCATCAGTGTCGCTCATCAGCAGTGACTTTTCCCCCACTGTATCCCGTGAGCGGAGTTTCTGCCCGGTTTCAGTGTTAAAGAAAGTAGCTCCGTCTAGTTGCTGGGGTCACACGGATAAAGCAAAACAAACCAAGAAAAACAAACATGCGTTCAAAAGATTAATCCATTTGCATCTCGATTTTCTTGGCCGCAAAAAATCCATCCTCGCAATCATCCGGCACTATTTACCCTCCTTTCGTATCACTGCGTGCACCACCGCTGTTTCGCGGCGTGTACATGCTCGGGAGGAGACCGCTAGCGTCACAGTGGTTAGAAGGGAGGGAAAATAGTACTGGGTGGTTGCGAGGTCTGATTTTTTTGTGACCAAGCATTCGTCATGGATTACTCTTTTGAACGCATGTTGTTTTTTAGAGCAAAAGGCTTTATCCCTGTGACCCCAGCAAGACGGAACTACTTTCTGCAACACCAAAACCGGGCCAGAGCGCCGTTCACGGGATAAAGCGGGGGAAAAGTCACTGTTGATGAACGACACTGATGGTGAGGATCTCAGACAACTTCATGTCAAAAAATCTGAACTACTCCTTTAACTAAAATACTTGTGCATGTTTAGGCCCATTTGCATTCGGAAACGCCTCCAATTGACCATAATTGGTAGCAGAAATACCTTGCGTGAATGGACTCTTTCCCTTGCCGAAATCATGGCCAGGGGGGACTGGAGCCAAAAAGTGTATATGTATGCACTTTTGCACATGTATATGGCAATGGTCCGAGTGGGGGAGGGGGGATTTGGGGGCGCAACACAGCAATGATCCTCAATCTCCGATCTTGGGAGGAGGGGGGGCAATACAGCAGTGATCTCCGGGGTGTTACACCAGTTATTAAAATTGTTGACTAAATTACAAATTGATAATTTATATTAACCAGGGGAAACAGGGAACATGTGAGGTTTGAGATTGCTGAACACTGTGACTCTCTTAGTGCCTTCTACTTGTACTTGGCTTTGTGTCTGTGCATGGTAAGAGTTAGATTTACTCATGTTCCCACACACAAGTACAAGTTGATAAATCCTATACTTTGCTTGAGAATGTTGTTACGCACTCATTACGCACACATCTGTGCGCACGCACGGTTGATAAATGAGGCCCCAGATCTCCAGTCAAAAGCATCCAGAAGCTTGACTGACCCCGTCAATGTCATGTTTGGCTGCCCGAGCATCTGCTTGCCATGCGACGCGCCAACTCCAGCTAATGACGAAGGCCGGTTGATTATCTTCCACGTCGTGTTGACATGTCGAAACCACGACAAGGCGACCTCTACGATCCAGGCGATCGATTAGAAGAAGCCGCGTGGTCAACATGGACCCCCGGGCTCGCACCCCCTTCCCTTTCCTTGCCTTTCATCTCCCTTTGTTTGGCGCCTCGGCTTGCTCTGGTTCGCTTGGCTGGCACGGACGGCCGCATCACAGCTCCCGCTCCTCTCTCAAGCAGACATCAGTTGGCAGTTTATCCAACTCCACAGAACCTCCTTCATCACAACAGGCCTCCAGCTGTCGGCGGAACATCCTTCCAGCCACGGCGCTGGTGGGGGGAGGGGGAGCCGGGGTCCGACCGAGCTGCTTCGTGACACACTCCTAGGAAGCGACTCTTCTCACTTGTGTCTCACAGCATGGCTAGGTAATAATTATTGATGGGTGGAGGTGAAGGAGCGCCTTCCGACACGGCACGATGCCACACCTAGACATATCTTTTTTCTTTTTTTCTTTCTCCGCGCAGCTCCAACAGACCCCCAGGCGCCTTTTTTGTGCCGACGTTGGTAACTCAGACTAATGCGACGCGTATAACTCCTAATCTCAACAAAGAGGCTGTTGCTTTCTCCCGTGTGTTCATCAGCATGGAATCAAAGGTTTATGCAAATAAAGGTGATTTTACTGTCTTACCATCATCAAAATAAGCCGCGCGGCTTTTTGGCTTGGCTCCATAAACAAGCATCAGACGCCGCGTTGAAACACCTCCCCACCTGTCAAACGCAGACTTTTTTTCCACTCCGCCTTCTTATAGCTCTGCTATCGGAGCGAGGAGTCCCGCAAGTGGCGAGTGATTCACCTGCTCCGGTTGTGCAAAACGGCTGTGACCTTAAAGAGCTTAGCCCCCAAAATCGTCGCTTTCACCGTAAAGCCTCAGCATATATGCAAAGCTTTTACCCCGTCAGCTGTGCAAACTAGATAAATAATGTCTGTAAATGCCCGAAATTCCAAAAGTTAAAGACGACAGATTTGTTAGTTTGCGCATTCCGGTCAATCAAATTCAAACTTGAATTTCCAAATACGGCATTTCTTTTCATTTCTTACTGGTGGGGGAAGTAGATTACTGTGTTTTTTTTATTTTTTTATTGGCACGGCAGTAAAAGCATTTAAACATTAACAACAATACATCAGGATATATGGGGCCTGTCAGGGTGAATGCCGCGCTCGGCCGGGAAGCGCACTGCCAGAGCACAGCTGTCTTGTAAGCGAGACGAGGTTCAGTGCAGCAGAAAGACAAAGCGTCATGCTGCAGTATTTATGAACAATTTTTAGAGGGGTGGTGCTGAGTGCTCTCCTTTGTATTTGCCAGTCTACATATCCTGGCCTACATAACCTATGTGTGACAACAAGCTGTCGTCTGTTGAGTGCTGCTGGCTGTCCGAGGGGAAGTTCTGTTTTCCTCCCGCCCCTCCTGGCAGGGGTTTGCGCTTGTTAAATTTGCCAAACAATTGATTCATTGGAATACAGGTGCACTCTGAAAGATGAGACTGTTGTCGATTCAACTGAATCACAAATAAACATATTTTGCTGCAACTGGCATTATTTCCTTGGCTATCTAGCAATGCAGAAAGGTAGGCGGGCATTTGCCAGGTTTAAATATTTGTGCCACAGAAAATTATCCCTCCAACTTGTTTCATGTACGGCAAAACAGCTGCACTTGAGTTTTACTACCTTTTTTTTTCTTTTGCTATTGTATTGTTTGTTCTATCTAGATAAAGAGAAAAAATACATGTTATATTGTATTATATTGTATTAAATTATATTATATTATATTATATTGCGGTATATTATATCATATTGTATCATATCATATTATTGATTTATCTATTTTTATATCATTTTTCATATATTTTCTTTATCATCAGCCTGCTATTCCTGATAAGCAAGTGCTCTTATCGTGTCAGAAAAAAAATGGGCAGGGCTGTTTAAAGTCAGCCGTTCTGCCGTTGTGTCCGGTGTGCATGTTTGTAATAAAACAGAAATCCTTAGGGGTGCAACTCCCTTTGTGCTGGAAAAAAAACCAAAAAAAACCAAGATTATAAATAGAATGTAATGAAGTCAGATTGAAGTAACACATTAGACATAAACACAAGAGTCCACTGATGGAAATGGGTGTATTTTAATATCAAACCAAGGGAAACAAGGCATGGTAGGTTGTTAAAAATATTTCACAATTATGACATTTTGGGGCTCCTACATGCGATGGCGGGGGCACCAGTCTGTGCCCCAGTGGTCCAGGATGATGCCATCAGGAGCGGATGTGGTCTAGATATCACACAGGCCTCTCAGTAGCACGCCAGATGCAGCTTTGCCACGCGTGGCACCATCTCAACCTTTTGAAATTTAACGGTTCATGTACGACAGGGCTGAGCCATCTGGCCCTCTAAAGAGTTTTTCGCTATTAAAAGGACTTCAAAGGTGGTAAAATGGCGAACCACTTGATAAGTATATTACGCGGTGAATTTCAAACTTTGCTGCTTTTTTACATTTTTGTTGGATTCTGCATTCTTTATCTTTTTTATTCACAATATATCTGTATATAGTAACTGTCTGTCAAAATAGAAGTAACCTATTATTGTGGCTCTTTAGCATGGATCTATTAAAATGTCTACAGATTAAAATATCATGACCTGACAACAAACTATCAAGACGTTCTGGAATATCCTATAAATCAATGACAAAGATTCCAAAGATACATGATTCTCTTTTTTTTCCCCCTAAATCTGAATTGCTCTCTGTATGTTTGAAGTCTTGACAAGTGTGCTGTTATGGAGAGTAAAAGACCATTGCGAGGTTAGAAAAACAATATTTTCAAAGTTGAAAGTGCTATCTTTGATTGCTGGTAGGAAATTGGATGAGATATTCAGACTCGGATGTCAAAGGCTCACACTTTGTCTGTGCCTGACTGTCCACCCACACCTCTTTCCTAAGGGCGTATTCTCATTATTGCAGAAAAACCGCCTGCTCGCGCCCCCTCCATCAGCCTGTGTGTGCGCAGTGGCTGTGCGTGACTCTGTACGCACTCTGACCCGAGCTGCACCGACTCCAGTGGGCGTAACCGCTCTCTGAAGAGCTCTGCGGAAGCCGAGAGATGGACGGCCAAAGTGTTTGTTTCTGAATTTGCAGAACTGTAGCAGCCTGATCTGGAGGCTCAGCAATGTTTGACACTCAGAAGCCGATTTTTGTCACAAAAAAATGCTCTGAGATCTGATGTTAGGTCCTTACGTGCAATGACTATGAGAGTGTAGCGCCCATAGAAGTTTCAAAGTTGTAAAGTTTGCCCTGATCATTGATGAAAACGCAGCACGGGACCCCCTTTAATGTGAGGATATTGCAGTAAAACTGAGTAAAATGTCATCTGTCTTCTTTTGTTCCTGAGAAATGATCATACTTACCAACTTTTTCTTTTAACTCAAGTTGCGCTTTTCCACCAAAGACAGTTTTGAATGAGCGCACATCGTAATTCCTCTGAATGTCATTTACATGAGATATGGATGTCTCCAAAGACCATGGCGTGTGCGTCAGATACCTGGAGAGCATGAAGCTGTTGAGAATTCAATCAATTTTTTAATCTCTTGAGCAGTCAACTGATCAATAAATTGATTGCTAAATAATTTGGTCAGTATGCACAGTAATATGCAATTCAAACCCTGGAAGGGGGGTGTGGGAGGATGGGGCCGGGATCTCTGACAGTCAATGGTTATAATGGTAACTAGCAGCGAGCGATTGATTTATGATTTCAGGGACACGGCAGCGAGCGCGGTTAACATCAATGACAAGCTGGCTCAACAATTAATTCCCCTCAAAATTATTCAAAAGTACATTTTGCAAATGAAATGTTGGGTGACTAACAGGGGATCAATGACACTTGGAGGGATTTGAAGGACAAAATGATGGAGTGGAGGGAAGTTCAGCCATCATGCTGGACAGACAAGGCCCCCGACCCCCCCAGCCCATCCTTATTGAGTGCAAGGCGGCCTCAACAGGGCTTCATCTTTATTTCACCCTTAATTATGTATTCTAACTAATGTATTGTATTGTGTGTCTCTGATGGTGTGCTACAACCTTAATATCCTTTAAAAAAGATCCTATGACATCTATAGAAATAGGATTCTTTTACTCAAATGTGACTGAGACCTAAATCACAGAGGGTAACAGGACTTCTGTTTCACAATTGTAATTTATGGTATTTTACTGTAATAAGAGATCTCGTTCCAGTTAGCATTTGCATTGTTCAAAGGGCTGTTTTGTTAAACATATCTGTTTTGTTATATATTTCTGAAAGTCACTCACTAAAAAATCTGTTTAGTTACATATATCGAAATTACAACTGGAAAGCTGTTATTTTTGCCTCAAAGTGTGAATAAATGCCGTTTCCACTCCCCCCCCCCCCAATTTTTGGACTTTTTCCTGGTGAAAGTCAAGATGAAACTACACCGTCTTCGTGCTTCAGGCGGCTCCAGCACATTTATCACAGAGCCATTTTGTTGATAATGCTTCTACCAGAACCATGAATAGGCTTCCACCCCCTCCAAAAAACCTCTTGCAGTGCACTGACATGACATTTTGCAGGCTACACAATCTCATACGTGACCTTTGCTGCCGCTCCAGCCCCCGTTAGCCCACCTCCTCAGCCGGCACTCCGTGTCCCATCCCGATGTCCGACAGTGAAACATTATCGCAAAGTGGTGTCAGGCGCATTGTGTCTCACCGCGGATGCAAGGCAGCGCTGTCGCCGTCCCCCCGACACTCAGCTGACACTTGAAAACAGGGTGTTCGGTCGCGCGCCCGGGCTGTGATCTGAACCGTGACGCGGGCCGGGGGCCCGGGTGGCTGACACGCGTGCCGTTGTTTGCTTGCGTCACTCCAATCGTCTGGGCAGTGTGGAGGAGTGGGGAGGGAGGGGGAGCGGCAGAGAGAGAGCATTATATCTGAAGGGGAAAAAACATTAGGCGAGAGGGGGTGGGGGGGCGGAAATGGAAATGGAAATGGAAGGCAGTTTTATACCCTCGGATCACCTCAGGCTAAACATGATTTCACTGCGACTTGAAAAGCTCATCTGTGGTGTCAAAGCAAATATATCTCTCTTCTCACATAAGCATCACATAAGCTATACTCTAATGTAAAAAAATAAATAAATTGTGAAGCGATGCATACGATGAAGAGCGACGGAAACCTGCAGCATTTCTACAAGCCTAATTGACAATTCTTAAGACCCCATTCTCCCGCAGCCCGTTAAGCAAATGTCAGGTAGCGTTCAAACAAATCACACGCACCCAAAGCAGGGGAATCATCGCGAGTCTCCTGGGAGCGCCTGTTATTTACACCCTCTCTTCCTGCCTTGGTCGGGGAGCTGTGAGGACGCATCAAATTCTCACTTTGTTGTAGATCGGCTTTAACTGTCAGCCTCGGCCCTTCAAATTTCCACTCGCCATTAGCCAAGGAGGACGCCATCGCCGCCGCCGCCGCCATTGGCCCGGGCCAGCTTATTTAGCAAGTCTTTGTTTGTTGTGTGTGGGGGTTTTTTTCCTTCCTCATGACGATTCCTGTTTGATCGTTCCATCCCTCACTCCTCATTGATGTGGGCTGCGCGCTGGTTCATTGTTGGGGGTTGAGCGTGGCAGGTTTGGGGAATAAGCGCGGACGGGCATGGTTGGGGGGCTCAAAGCTCCAAAGGACGGTCTAATCATATGCAGGCATGCCATGAGAGGCTTTAATCGCCTTTGTCAGCCGTGTCCGAGTTCAGAGAGGGGCCGACGTCCCCCGCGCGACACCCACTGCTGTGTTCATACTAGAGATACATAAACTTTGAAAACAAAAGGGTGAAAGGCGGAGGCTTTGATCCGACTAAAAAGTTGCCAGTTGCCGCCGTTGTTCTCAGTAAACAATACAACAACAACAAAAAAAAGAGACCGCCGTTCGTCGAACTGAGACCGCCTTTGAACAAGTGCCAGCTGACAAATGTTGTGCAGATTTTCATTGTGTTCAAATGACACAAGACTTTAGTCATTAGCCTTCAAAGTAACGTTCTTTTGGGGGCATTCGGTGAACTAATAGCCTCCCAGTCAGATGCCATACCTTTATTACCACCGGTATAGGTGTCTGGGTTCTCACATTAAACTATTTACCTTTTTCTTTTTTTAAGATGCTACCATATGGGACCAAAAAAGACACAAGTGTAATAGATCACAACCAATTTCCCCATCGTAGGATAATATAGACTATTCTATTCTATTCTATAGTATTTAATCACAGCCCTTGCACACGCAGACATATAAACTAGGCTTTAAAATTTGAGTGGGTGGTCTGAACATCAGTTCAAAGCAGGATTGGTCACCTGGGTGTAGAAGTTGAAGTAAAGCTGTAACACATCTGAGTTGGGCTGAGGTCGGACTCCCCACTTTATTATGTATTGCAGAATACAGAAATAATGCAATAATGTTGAGATAAAAAAATGTATGCATTTTAATCCAGGAAAGGTTTCAGGATATATTTCCTTTTACACATTATTTTAATTCAAATAAATCAAAAAATATAAATTATCAATTATTTAATCAAGTCATTTCTCAATGTTTTTATTTTATTTCATTTATTTATCTATTTCTTTTTTCAATTTTTTATTGAGGCATTCTTCGTCATCCTTTATTGCTCCTTTATTAGAAATGTTTTTTTTTTTACTATTTATTTGCTCTGCTCATTTTTTAAACATTGATTTCTCTGTATGTACTGTATAGTTTAAAAAAGGCCTATGTATACTCAAGTCTTTTCTGGTCCCTTGTAGACAAACACCTGTTTTCACTCAATGCCTTTACTACAGAGCAATAAGAACAGCTGAATACAAAAAATACAAAAATAAATAAAGGAGGGGGGAAAAGCAGGCTCCGTGGTCTGCAGACGTAATCTCCCGATGAAGTTATGATATATTTCTCCACCACCCCCGTTTAAGGACAGTCTGACGATGCGATCTAGCAAACAGACAGAACTCCTGGCACCAAATCCAATAATTGCTTGGAAATGTCATTTATGTTACTATTTTAACAGAGAGTCAATATGGCAGATAAAGAGCACAACCTATTAAGGTAAATTTAATTATCTGCCCCACTAATTTATTTTCCCTATCATGAGATTCATCATGCAGCAAAAGTAATTGGTGAGTGCACTTGCACGTGTCTTTCCTTGGCGAGATTAGATTGTAGCGGTTGTGAGGACATTTTTTATATATTTTCTTCCTTTTCCAGTCCTCACGACTTCAGACACACACGTCAGTGAACGTCCTCGCAAACAAAGATGGACTGCCTGTGTACGTGTCTGCCTCCATATTTGATAGGAGCATGTTCGTTTCAGCTCATGTATTGACCACATTCGGTAAGGTTGACCTCGGGCATGATATCGACTCTTTTTCCTGGAGGAAGCCGTGTCAGTCTTTTAACATCTCAACGTCTCCTGCTCTAAAGCTTTCAACTGAATTGTTTCTCCTCATTAAATATAGAGTTGGCACAAAAAAAAAATACTCAGGATACATCCAGAAGAGCGTGGCGGTGATGACATTGCGTGGTGAAGTTCGGTTAACGACGGCGCGGCTAATTGATATTAGCAGGGATCAATGTGGCAGCTCTGCCAAAAATGAGAGGAGCCTCACATGGAAGGAGTTTGTCCCCAAGGTCATATTCTGTTACGCTAATATTGACCTTCCTGTTCCCTCCTGACATTCCGTCTAAATCACATCCTGTTGTTATTGTAATGCCATTTAGGTATCTGTCTTCTCTTTCATCCAATCCATCCTCTCCGCGATGGCCCGTGTGAGGAGTTATCAAAGTCTAATAATAGGCTGAGGCTATTGACACGACCACTCCAAGCCTTTTATCGTCAGACGCTGGGGAATAAGTCAAAATCTCTGTGTTGTCAAGACACCGTATTTTACGGAGCCCCAGACATGGTGAAAATAAAATTTCACCATGTCATGGCAACAATATAGTGCCAATTTCGTGGCCACAAAACACTAATACATGCCCACGTTATAGCTATATTGTGGCTATATTGTGCACCTTCTCTGCAATACCCATAGTAGGGAGTCCCATACCTTTGTGATGTCCTTAAGGTGAGTGTCTTTTATTATTATGTTGTAGTCGATATATTATTATCCCGCATTTAGGCAGTTATTTAATTAGGCCTATGGTTGATACTTTGTTAAAACGGGTGGCCCATTTGTTGACGTCTCACCCGACTTACAAACTTTGTATCCTCATCTTGTTGCTATATATTACAGAGAAGGTGCACTCGATATACTTACCCAGCTGTCCAGAAACGATTTATAGCAAATTTGTATTTCATGCTCATGTTTTAGGTATTTCGTGGACGCAATATAGCTATAATATTCGTTAGTACCGTATTGACCCCGATATTGGACAACCCCTCTTTTTCGAGACTCATTTTTGGAAAAAATACTTTTTAATGACAAAATCTAAGGGAAACAACACAAAATTAATCTCTTTTAACTTTGTGTTATATTACTATTATTATATTACCAGTAACTATCAAAATGAAATATTAACTATGGTCATGCAGCGTTCAGGCACACAAATGCGCGCACACACACCCACACACAGCCGGCGCTTTGTCTGTGTAAAGTGGTTTGGGACATTTCACCAACCCAAAGCGTCAGTATTTGACGATCTGGGAGTGAGAACCGTATGGAGTCAATATTGTCGCTCACTGCATTGTTAAATGACCATTATCTTGAAGTTGGCTTCATAACTCCTCCTTTCATGTGTGTTTACTTGCATTTTGTGTGCACGCTGTAGCTATACTGTTGATTTAATTTTATTTTGACCACGTCATGTTTGGGCTAGTATTTCAACATTGCTGGTAAGAATACTGAAATGTTGAAGTTTTGTGAAGGACCTGTTGGTTTATTTGTTGAATGACAGTTAATGTGACAAATGTGATTGGGAAAAACACACTGGACACATGCCATTCCTGTACCAGGGAACGTAATGGACGAAGAGAATTGGTTGAAAAGTCCTGGTGGCATTTAGTGAAAGGTCCTTTTAGCTCTCAGGTGTCTCATACATCAGACATTGGATATTTATAAATTGATTCAGTAGTGTCAGTCAGTCCTGCACTTTGCCTGGGGCACTAATCCATGTGATGGAATTCATATGTCTACTTCATATTAAGTTCCCTGTGTTGCTTATTGACCTTTTCATCTAGCATTTTCCCGCACTGATGTGAGCTGGCCCCTTCACAGAAGCTGTCTCAAGCCATTATTTTGCTGCTTTCTATTCTGCTCCGGGTGAGAAACACTTGAAGACTTAACACGTCCCTCCTCTATGAGGTGACTGGGAAGGAGGAAAGAGAACACAATCTCATGGGATCCTGCAAAAATAGCACCCCCCCCCCCCCTCCTGTTTTATGTCATCTCTGTGCATTTTGTGCGTTTTTCATGTGTCATTTAATGCCTTTTAATCTCTGTAGACATTCACGGCAACCTACATTTTTGCCAAAGACGCAGCTTGTTGAAAGGAATAGCACAACGAATGTGCAGAGTGAGAGAATTTTTAGGCTATGCTTTCAGAGCGGGCTTCTTTTATGTCCTTGAGCCACTCAATTGAAAAGTTTATGGTTGATGTTAATATCAAACTAAGAAATTGAAATGTGAGACTTCTAAATGTTTATTTTTTTCTGTAATAACTTGCTTGGACTGCCTTAAACTGAGATGGTTCCTGTCAGGGTTAATTCATGATTATGGATTGGATGGAAGAAAATAGCGCAAATGGAACATGAAGGAAAAAAAGAAAATGGCTGATCACGTTGAGGCTCGTGGAGTTCCTCAAGCTGGGCGGTTTAAATGTAAGTTTCATCAGCGTAGTAGAAGAAAGAGAAAAGCATATGTGGGGCAAAGAGCACTGGTCCAAGTACAGAGCCCTGCGGCACCCCCTGACTAAACTTTGCATGCAAGTCAAAGATTCAATACATGCAAGGTGGTGAAAGAGTAAGGATTTATACATTGAATAGTGTGAAAAGTTAAAGAATGTTAATGACTTGATTGTCTAGGAGGGATAATAGTTGAGGGAGACCAACAGATGCACAGATACTTATTTGAGTCATAAAACGTAAACTGTGAATGTTTGTGTGTGAGTCGTTACAGGTCGAGAACCAAGAAGGAGGATGTGTTTACAACCATCCAAAAAAGGACGACTGTGGGAGAATAACAGACGGGGACAGAAGGAGCCTAAATATATATCATCATTCCCTGCACCTGTGCAAACACACAATTCGCCAGATAGAGTATAAATGTTAGCGCAGGTCGACTGAGTGACAGAGAGAAAAGTAGGCAGATCACGTTGCTGTATTGGCTGTGCACTCTCTCTCCCTCTTCCAGGTTGTACTTGTGACCAGTTCATGTATCACTGCTCAATAAAAGGAGAACGGTTACTCTGAACATTGAAGAATGATTCCTGGCTTAATTTTGAGATGAAAAGGAACACGCAGGAGAGGGAATATGTGGTTAATTGAAGGCTAAGCCTTCAATTCGTTTTTGCTCCATATTTTTTCTCTAACAGTGGTCACCAAAATGGGGAATGAGTTCAGGAGCAGAAATGTCAAGCCATTAATCTTTCAGAATCATGGAAATTGATCAGCTTAAGTTTTTCAAGCTGATCAATTTCATCTGGCGTCTTAGACGAGTAGATTCGAGTGTCTTCAGCATTGATGTACATTGTGTTTATGAAAGGCCTGCGAATAATTCTAGCCAAAGGGAGCATATGTATATAATTAACATTGGTCCAAGTACAGAGCCTTGAGGTACCCCCTGAATAATTTGAGAGCAAGTTTAAGATTTGACGGTGGACAACAAAACAGGAAAAGAACATTCCGCCAAAAAGTCTGAGCTTTTCAGTGCAGACTTGAATGTGACTTTTTTGTATCTATTTTCGTAGTTTTGCTTCAAGAATTTTAGATATCATAGCATTATTCATGGCTCTCAAATTAAACTGTACATCAGACGATGGGGGGGTAAATACCCAGCAGAGGGAACATTCTATGCACGACAGCCACCATATAGCTAATGAGTGTCACATAAAGCTCCAACCGCTGATTTTGCGTGACATTTCAAAAAGCATTCAAATACACAATCACTTTCCCGTTGATGTAAGATCAATTCAGTCAAGGAGGGCTTTTAATTAGCATCTCAACACCTGAGAGAGAAGTGCCCGCATTGTTAATTAGACGGGTGACGTCATCCCCCATGATTGCGGGTGGTGTTTGATGAAAAGCGATCCTTTAAAAACATCAACCGAAGGAACATAATCTGAGATACCGATTGTGTTTCCTTTTTATTTTTTGTTCTTTTTTTTCTCCGTGGTATCAAATCAAAGTCACGCCTAACTGCTCCTGTTGTGTTTCCACCATCCCGGCTCACCTTACCTGACTGCAAACCCAAAGCCCGGCCCATCATTTCCCTATTTTTTACATAAAGTCCCCACCAGGAAATCTAATGATTTACATCTAAGAGGGGGGTTTGCCCATTTATATATCCAAATGTGTCCCCACAATGTGAGTCTAGACAGATTGATGTCCCCACACCTGCTATGAGCGCACACACACATTTCAATTTGCCGCACCTCTTCCAACATGACCACAAAAGAAAGGAGGACTTGTCCTTCATGTTGAAACGACCTCCTCTCCATTTGCCCTTTTAGCGAGCTCCACACTGCGTGGTACTTGATTAAATCCCATTAGCACAAATATTTGGTTCAAGGACCTTTATTAAAATGCAGGAACAGAATTTTTGAGCCGTCTAGTATTTCTCTGGAAACTAAATGGCTTGAGACTAATCAGCTTAATGAGTAGGTGAGACAAAGCCCCAAATGTACACAAATTCAGAGATGAATGGAGGACAACTTGTGAAAAATATACTGATTTGTGCTCCTAAGTTTGGGCATTACAAGTCTATGCGCAAGGTTATGAGAGGCAAAGCCGCAGGTGATTGGCAGGTGGACGGTGATTTGATTGAAGGTGCAGTGGATTTTGAGAGACCTTTACACAGGGAGGGAGGGAGTCGGGCTGCCAGTGGCGGCTGCGGCGCTTAGAAATTGTGTTTTTTTTAAGAGACCACTGCTATCTTCTTAATTAATATCTGCCTTGAGGCGACCGGTTAGATACCAAACAGAATAAAATGAAAAATAAATAAATTTCATTGCATACCAATGGCGCGCACGTCTGGTGTGGGGTAACACATTCTCTCTGTTGGTCAAAGTGAATTTAATTTGATCAATTCAGTTAAAAAATTCCACAAATGATTTAATGTGATGTGTTGGAATGAGCTTGCCTTGGCGCCATGTTTTAAAAACATGCACACACACACGAGCCGACATTACCATCCCATTCACTTGTAATCAAGAAAATGCATTAAAGTTGATTAAGATTCATCTTGAGACATCTGCAAAACAGTTTATGAATTTAACAGAGCTTTTCTCCGTATTCAGAAAGCCATCTTTATACTGTTAAAGAGCAAGCATAGAGGATGACAATGAGGTATTATTAGCCACAAGTTCTTTTGTTTTGGAAAATCTAGAGGAAAAAAAATAACTTTAAGACATAAAAGTCGTCCGTGGAAAGAAGTTGTTGGTAACTAAAGCACCGTGAGGGAGGTCACATCCTCCACTCCCCGGCTCCGCTGTCAGCGTCTACCAGCTAATAGCCATAAATTACAAATTAAACGGCGAGATTCCACCCAGCAAATGAGAAGTGTCGTCTATCTCTCCGACCAGGGGCCGTTGTTGAAGACTTCAAATTGGCCTCAGCATTGAAATCTCGCTGAGGGGCGGAGAACTACATCTTATCAGAGGAGCATTAGTACACACAATTTCAAGCACCAGTTTATTTGCCTGTGAGCAATTACTATGTGTGTGCGTGTGTGTGTGTGTGTGTGAGAGAGGGGGAGGGGGGACGGGTAGTAATCTTTTGTGTTGCAAAATATGAACTAATGTGATGAATAAAATGTGTTACCTTGCAGCAAAAATTAAGAGAAAAAAATGTGTGCAGTTGTGCGTGCATCCATAAATATCGACACGTGTGTTTACCATCAAAGACATTTCTAAATAACAACAAAGAGATCCGCGTTTCCACGTACAGAGTTATGAAAGATGCATTGTGAACACAAAAGCACCACAAAGGTCGTGGCTGAAGATGCAGATCAAGGAGATGATTGGTTAGGTGTTTGCATGCGAGAGAGCAAATCAAAGTTGCCTGAAACAAGCGATTAAAGGACAAGAGCAGACATTATTAGTAATTGCCTTTTTATTT
>CAESWR010000886.1:376547-386818 GCA_903171835.1 Mullus surmuletus
TGTGGGGGGGGGGGTGCCTGGGCTCTGGTGATGATGGTGAGGCTGAATCAAGGACGTATATCTCAGGATCAAACGTGTCCTCTCTTCAGGCATTTCCCTTTGCAGACTCTGAGGTCTTTCCTTTGGCTAATGCCTGGCTAAGTTGTTCAAAGAACACCCGGAGGAGGGGGTATTTATGCACGGGAGAGAGGAAAAAATTCCAAAGAGGAGGAGGAGGAGGAGAAGGAGGAGGAAGAGCGGTGCATAAGCTCATATTCAAACAAAACAACAAACACACAAAGCCTAATCAATGAAGCGGCTCTGTGTGCGGCGCGAAAGGTCTGTGGGTAGGAGAGATGAGAGGAATGCAAGCATTCTCAAAACAGCACAAAAAAATGTGCTCCTGGAAAATTAAAATTCTTTGTTTGTTCACAAAAGCCCCTTCTGCATCGGCGTTAACGATATACAACTTGTGGGCAAATTCGGGTTATTTGAAAAAGACACCCTCCGCTTTTCCTGTCATTCACAGCCGGGCCTGTGCCGCGATGTCTGTTTTGTAGTTGTCATCCGTGAAAAGTGTACAAAAAAATCCACCACAAACGAAGCAAATCCCAGACGAGCGTTTATTGCTTATCTTTGGACGATAAAACTGAAGAGGAAAAAAAACAAAAAACCCTGCAACCTCAACAAACGGGTTCAACCGCAGTAATGAACGGCCATGGGAACTCATCCAAGGCCAAAAAGTGCTGATAATAGGTGAGCTCACGTCTCTATCAGCGCCTTCATCTCTGACGTGGAAACAAACGTTTGGAAATTTCCCACCACTGTGTTTTTTTTTCCGCGGGGGGATGAACCTTCCCGGCTCCTGTTCACACACTTTGCCCTTCTTCTCAGACAACGAGCAACAGAGCGGAAGAAAGAAAACGTACAATAAATTCCAGTCAGTCAGGGAAAATTCTTGCTTTAACGAATCAAAACATCTGACCTGAATTTTCCTTTTTTTTCCTTCCCAGTTGCCCCTCCCCCGGAGGAAACTACGTGCGCTCTCCAACACATAGCAATAAAAAGCGACGGTGCTTTACATTGCGTACCCCACCCAACCGCCCCAAGTCCTGTCCACCCCTTGTACAAAAGTCCTGCTTTGCCACTGGGCCATCGGCGAGCTATTAGATGTCGGAGTCGTCCGAGAAAGGACCCGTGTTTTTGTCGTCGAGCTCTTTGTAGGCCCATGAAACATTTACACAAGGGAAAAACAAAAAAGTAGAATCCTAAAATAGAAATGTTTTAAAAAGAACGTGCTGTAAATATAAGCTCTTAGGCTGCGACGATTTTACCCCGTGACTGGGTGTCAAGCGATACTTTGCAACTTTTCATCGCACGACTGTTGCCCCTACTGCCGAGACAGGCGATTGAAAGGCGTGTGTGATGTTTATTTATGGGCCGCAATAGTTGCGTACAGTTGCTTTAGGGCTAGCTCAGAGCTTACATTTGCTTTCTCTGGAAGCTGAAAAAAAGAAGTTTGTCTGCTGAGCCGAGCTAGTGTTTTATAAGCCGCAGTAAGGACGGTGAGAATCCTCCCAATCCATGTTTACTGTAACCGACAAAGGTCACTGGGATGAAGTTTCCTGAAAACCTCATGCACACTTTCTTGTGTGTGCTGACATGTGGACAGCTCATAGAACAGAGGACTTGTTGAGAGTATGCCTATTATATTTAAAAAAAGGAAACCTATATATTATCAGTTTATTTTTTTATTATACACTTTTCTAATTAAAATCTTTTTCAACCAAAACGATATTACAATTTCCAACTATTTGATTATTGTAATTAACCTTGTGACTCTGTGATTGCTGTGCAGCGTCCACAGAAATAAAGTTTCACTCCAATCATCTCCGAGACTTCCCAGATGTCTCTGCAAAACTGGAAATTCATCATCATCTTGAACACCTTTTACACAGACAGTATAATGGAGTTATCATGGACCACCATCTTTTTTGGCAGCAGAGGCTGCTCAGAAACGTTGCATAGTGTTGCTTTAAGATGTAATTACTATAACTCAATCGATTGAACAGTATGTGTAAATGGCTGACTTTTTAGGGAAGAGCAACCTTTGCTGAAATAATAATAATAATAAAAGTGTTGTGTTTGGAGCCCTGTTTTTTTCCGCCCAACACAGACATTATGTGATCTCCTTTCATTATCTCATCATCTCTTTTGCCTATTTCCGGCCACACAATACCACCTTGACATGAGTGCCATCCTGCATACATATTTCAAACATGGTAAAATGAAAACCACACACACACAAAACAAGTCCGCCTCACGGCCTACTTTTTTTTTTCTTTTCTTCTTCTTCTTCTTCTTTTTTTTTTTAAATGGGATTTGGCAGCGCTGTCTGAGAGGGATGAGCCGGCGGAGGAGAACAAAAGGCGGACAAGAAGGCCACGGGTCAATAGTATCTCGCTACCTTTACCTGGAGTGAGACGTGGAGGTTGGCGCAAAGGGTGGCAAGGAGACAAGAAGGGGGACTTATTAGAAGATGAGGCGAGAAGCGTGGAGAATCAGTAGCTAATCCTCCGTTTCCTCTAAGCCTGTGTAATTAGGACATGGGGGATTGCACCGTGACAGGGGATGCTTCTGGACCGCCTTACCCCCCCCCACCCTCCTCTCTCTTATTCTCTCTCTTTTGTTTATTCCTCCTCTCTTTCGCCAGGGTTTTTATGGCAGCTTTGTCATCTAAATATAGAAAAGACCGCACATGTGTGTGTGTGTCTCTTCCGTATCAATTGCTCTTCCCAGCATGTTCGCTCATAAGCAACACAAACAGACCCAGCGTGCAGCGCCTGTGCTTTATTTCCGACCCTGCTACTACTTACTGTTTACAGTGGTGGATTTGTGGAGTTGCTTTCTGTTTTCTTTTTGTTTTTTAGCCACTTTTAGTCGCCGCGTGCTACCCTCAGAATGTATTCTCGGGGCGTGTTTGAGGGAATCAAATGGGCTGTTTTGGCAATAGCCACATCCAGCAAACAAACAGACGCGGCGCAATCGGCGGGTGCCTTGAACTTTTGAGACCCTTAGGAAAGAAAGCGCAGCGCTGAGTGGGGGCACGAGAGCATGGAGCAGAAAGGCTGATCAGCATCCCTCTGTCTGTTAATAGCCTTAATCTACTTCCTTCTCCCAGTCGGAAAAAGAGAACGTTGCCTTGGCCCATTTGGAGAGACAGGGAGCGTAAGAAATAAAGGGGAGAGAGGGAGAGAGAGAGGGAGAGAAAGAGAGAGAATCTATGACTCACTCATTAGAGAAATCCTGTTTCTATTCAAGGAGTAAACAGATTTACATCACTCTATTAAAGGGAGAATAAAAGGCAAGCTTTTGCCGCTAATTCACAGAGGGTTGTGTTCTGTCATTTTTCAATATCAGAGACCCCCCCCATCCCCCTTCCAACACGTAAGATTCCAAATTAGATTTAACGGGCCGACAGATAAAACACATGGGCAGACACACTATGGCCGAGGTTTCATTAACCCTGAGAGTTCCTTAAAAAATAATTCTCTATCACCTCTATTCACCTCCCTAAAAACTGCTGTATAAATAACATATTTTAGCATTTATCCATTTCAAATGAGTCAGTCTTTTTAATCAACATCAGCCTGAAATATATATCAAATATTATTAATTGGGGGGATTGTAATCCTTTAAATGTCAGTTTGTTTACGTAATTAAAACAAAAAAAATGGTTATAGTATACAGTAATGGTATACAAAAACAAATAGTTGCCATAAATTCAAGGAGGATTTAAATAGTATTATTATTAGAGCATTAGATGGGTCAATGTTCAGCTACAATATTAAATTTGAGGCATTCTTATTTTTTCCGCAGTGACACGTTGTTTAGAGCAAACTCTTATTAATTGCTGGGGACAAAAGGCAAATCCTTCCAAAAGACTGCTGTAAAATATTATATATGAATATTTCTTCCACCTTTATTTGGTCAGTCTTGTTGATCAGCTTCAGCCTCAAAGATGCATGTCAATTTCAAATATTTTTGCGGGATTTTGACCCTTGAAATGGTCATAAAACATTTGGACCCTTAACACTCACCGGGAACTCTTTAGGGTTAATATACAATACCTAGATCCACAGACATCACAAAATCCTGTCACAGAATTAAAATCCTGCGTTCTTTTATTCCCGCTCGGGCTGCGTCTGTCTCTCTGTTTAGTCACTCTTCTTTTTTTTTTTTTCCGAACAAAAGGATTTCAACAACTCAGGGTGTCATGGCTTTGTGCAAGTAATCATCCCCATGTGTACTGCTTTAGTGGGATTAGGAGAGAGTGCTCTGATTCTCTGTCTCAATAGAGCTGTCGCTATCATGTCACAATGCACGTACAGTAGAACCCTTTTCCTTTTTTTCTATTATACGTTATCAGTGCCATGTTTAGCTTGGTGCATTTGCAGCACGCATTTTACAACACGCTGCGGATAGCTGCATTTAATGTAAATTAATTTCACAAATTCATCGTTAGATGTCAGACAGAAATGCCTCCCCCTTGAGTTTCCCATTCTGTGGAGGGGGAGGGTTTGATTTATTCGAATCTCCCCCTCACCAATTGAAGAGACCCGCATACCCCCCCTTGAATCGACACTGTCAACTCCCATATATATGTAGCTGTGCCAACGTTCTGGCTTAACGGAAGGTTTAAGTATGGAGCGATGAAAAAAAAGAATTAAAAAAAAAAAGAAAAGAAGAAGCACGCTGTCAGCCGATATTTAGAAGACGTGCTGCACAGCTTGATAATGCTCATGGTGCCGAATGAATAATTGTGAGCCCGCAGGCGGCACTCATCGGATAGATAGGTTTTCAACCAAATAAACCCGGGCTTCGTGTCATGATGCTACAAGAATCAGTCAACTCAGTGGAGCACTCAGCCGCACACACACACTGAGAAGTCATTGTACCTGTTTTACATTAAGCCTGATAAGCTAACGCTACGAAACCTGGAAAAAAAATAAAGGGATGACGGTAGGTTTAATGTGGGGTATTCACTATGACACCTGTCTGAGTTTGTGAGCTGAACATTGAAAACTATGCCAGCTTCCAAATGTGTGTGTATTTTTAAACATCCGCACAGAAGAACGTTAGAAGAGGTGGATTTTTACTGTCGCAGCAGTTGGTGCCGGCTGCCACCCCAGTAGTAACAGTGCTTGTGGAAATGAAACGGGGGGAAAGTAGAAAAAACGCATACTAGTGCTGTTGTCAAGACCGAGAAGTTACCAAGACCACAAGGCACAGACACGGGTAAAGGTCAAGATGATATAAATCAAAGAAAGATTATCACAAAGCAAAACAGAAAGCAGGTTTTCTTTTTAATTTGTTCACAGCAACATAGTGAGGCAGTGGTGGTGGTCCTAGACCGAGTAAATGCCAAGACCTTTAAAAACTGGTCTTGAGACCTGTGTTAAGACCAGCACCTATCTCAAGTACTACTACTTAACTGGTTGAATATTACCAGAAATGTGCAAGACATAGGAATGCTCAAATGGCCAAAATATAAATATCTTTATAATGGTCCCAGACCAAGTTAAAAATGCCAAGACCAAGACATTTAAAAAGTGGTCTTGAGACCAATCTTAAGACCAAGACCTATCTCAAGAACGACTAATTAACGGGTGGCATACGACCATAAATATATAATACATGGGAATGCTCAAATTGACAAAATATAATGTTTCTCGTGGCTATGTACTACTTATATCACTTTTAAGACTTGTGTGTATTGGTACGTTTAGATTTGAAGTCGTTTTTAACCGCAGATAAAAAAAACAAGGCTTTTTGGCTACTTTCACAACGCACACTGTTGCTTTTTCAGCATGAACAAATCAATCTGCACTCAGTCTCGTTACTGTACATGAAGTGTGCGCAAGGGGTTATGGGTCCCACCGGCCACAACGAGACCATGCACGCTATAAGAAAACTGTACACTTTAGCATGTAGGCATTTGATCAATTGTGCCAATGAGCAGCAGTGTAGCTCCCCTAAGGATATTGGCGGGTGTTGAACAGAGGCTAAGTGGAAAGGTGGAGAGAGAGGTAGGTTGAGTCGATGGTGTTGGCTTTCTCAGCCCCGGGGCCTAACACATTTAGAGAGCTAACTGACACACTTTGGATGTATTAGCCACAGTGAGCTCTGCCAACCCTCTCCTCTATTCCTGCAGCACCTCCTCCTCCTCCTCTGCTGCCGTCTGCCTGTCACCGCGATCTTTTCCCTCTCCGCTCTATCTGAGAGGGGGGGGAGGGGGGCATGCCTAGTGTTTCAGCAACATCGCTTTAGCATCGATGTTCCGGAGTGGCCCCAGCCAAATTGGTGTTTGCCGTCTAGACACTGGTTGCTGGTGTCTGTATGATAAACATGCTCACGCGCTAACACTCTCGCTCGTCTGTTTATAAGTATGATTAGATTAAAAGAAACTGACTGAAATGCAATAACGGTCTATTAGTCTACCCGTCAGGGGGGATAATCGTTTCAAATAGAAATGTGTTTTCCATCTCGCTATCTAATTTATACTTTCTTTGCCTCTCCATCTGTTTCACTCCTGAGACTTTAGGTTATGAGTATGGCGCTTTAAAATAGGCCAGGTTCAAACTCAGGCCACTGCAATAAAGTACAAATAAAAAGAAATATGTGGCAATAAAATAACTCTCAGCTCGTGAGAAGTGAAAAAAAACAAACAAATGCCTAGAAGACCCCCGCTCTCCCCTCCCTGGCAAACGTATGCATTGAATTTGAAGGTGAGAAAAACAACCCTCCTCAATCCGTGGCGCCTAGATTCTACGTGGTGGTTTAAGATTAGGGTCAAAGATTAGAGAGCTTACACAAGATAAGAATGGGATTAAAAGAGATCAGAGATGTAAAATTACAGATCGCAGAACCGGCAGGAAAAAAAACACCTGAATTGTCAACAACTCATAACACAGCAGCCACCTGTTCTGCTGGACAATCTGGGTGGTGGGGGGGCGGCGGTGTCGGTAAGGGGGGAGGGGCAAAACAATGTATTCCTGACGAGAGAAGGGGAAGTGAATATAATAGAAGCAGCATCCAATATTCCAGAGAGGGATTCAGCGCACATCAAAGGCTGCCTTTGCAGTAAGTCTGTTAGATTTGGGATTAATGGACTCCAGAGGGGCCTGGGCCTCACACACACACACACACACACACACACACACACGCATACGCACGCGTAAACACACACTAACAAACACATACACACACACACACACACACACACAAAATCCACTACCACAAGACTGCCTGATAAGATTCACAGCCCAGGCTAGCAAAGCACTGCAGTGCAGAGTATATCTATTCTAGTAGCTTTCCACAGTTGACGGTGCTGTGGCATGATAGCGTGTTACGAAACACCACAAATAGGTGGAAGCATTTAGTCTGATTTCTTAACATTCTGCGAAATATGGAGCAACGTTCAGGTGGCTCTGTAGCCCACCTTTTTTTTCCCCCTGAATGCAACGCAGGCTGTTAGATTGTTTGGACAAGTTCTTCACTTTGCTAGTCAAATCAGGATCCACATGCTCATACTATACACACACACACAAGCCATGCATGCATGAACACGTGCACACACACGACCCCAGCTTTGCTTACAAGCTCCAACGACTTCAAATTACAATAATGCACATTCTGCTGGTGAGGCTCAGCTGTCCTCTGATCATTCGGAGGAAAAACACAACAAATCGAGAGAAACTCATAGCGAATCTTTTTCATTTAATCTTGTGCCGTGCCGGAGAGACATCCTAATCCCAACCCTGGCTGCCTTTCCACCCCAGTGCCCAACCTCTACCCATTGCGCACACACACACACACACACACAAACACGTACACCACACCCCACCCCCCGCATACCCTGCCCTCTGGGGTGAAACCACAGGTGTGGGCACATGCAAACCACTGGGTGGAAAATGCTCGTTGACAGCATTCTGGTGTGCTTGCGATTGGTCAGTGAACAATGAGGGAGTTTCCCGAACCACTTGTCGTGCTGATGGAACGACTGGACACCAACACCAGACAAGGACCTGGGTGGGACGAGACCCGCGCAGCGAGAGAGTAGGGAACCTCTAAAATCCGAAATTCAGTTCATTTTAACAGCACTTTTGAACATCACTCATGAAAAAGGACACAATGGAGGGAGTTAATTCCAAGGAAATGCTCAAATGGTTAATTACACCAATTACAGTTCACATAATTTGACACATTCTGTGGAAAAAAAAGGACTAGGGGTACTGTCCACACGCCTGAATTCCCCAGAGGTGGTCGTGATTTTGCTGCCCAAAGCCAGTTGCAAGGTGTTGCTGGTCACCTGTTGTTTGATAGCTCTTCAATTACGATGCGGTTGCCTGGATACAGTGGCGGCGAGAGTGTGTGTCTTCCATCAGGCTGTATCCTTATTCAGTGGGTCACTCCAACATCGTCTCCCTCCTCCCTCCTCCTGCACACGCAGCCACACAAAAAACGTTGAAACCCGCTCCCCGACGCATGATTTCCCTGACCAGCATTATCACAATCCAGAGAACTAGATTTTCCCGTAGATCAAAACTTTATCCTCTCTGATCCCCACTTGGGAGGGACTAAGCGGCGGCATAGGGGACCGTCGCCCAGATTTCCCACTTGTTAATCAAGGCGGATTTCACCTTCTGGGACAGATGGACGGCTGTGTTCAAGACTTCGCTGCAGAGTGAGCATTATGCTATCTAGGATGTTCCAGCCACAACAACAACAATGCAATGGTTTTAAGACACCATAAGATACTGAGCAGGGATAGCGTGATACCACCAGTATCCAACTCCAACAAGGTCTTTCTCCAACCCACTCAATTTTCTAAAAATCAAGCTCAAAATGTAAAGCAACACTTCTAAAGAGAGAAATACCTAGCCCAAAACCAAGGCTACATATACATGCCATCAAATAACCCTTTTCTAACCAGAATATTAGCAATAACCCGAATATGTGATCATATAAACGCAGATCAGCCTATCCCCATCAAAAGGAACATGAATTTGTGTTCTGCATATGTTCTATTGGCAAGGAAAACATGGCCAAACACAACAACAACACCACACCACACTTTTGGAGTGAGGAGGAAACCAATCACTTCCTAAGTGTGATGAAAGACACAGGGAAAATGGCATTTGTAGACGGTGAGAAAGTAGCGGGACAGCAAGATCCACAAAAAGGTGAGCTTAAAGTTACGTGCGCGTCGCTGGTTTATTCGGGACATCCTAATTGATTACACTGACCATGTATACAGGAATAACCCTGTTTGCTCACGCATGTAAACGGTTTATTCCCAATGTTTCAGTAACCAGAATTTGTACCTTAGCCCGAATTTTGACCGCATGTAAACGTAGTCCATGACTTTTATTTTGGCAGCGTTCTTGATCACTCAACACTATTCACACCTTCAAAATAAAATCACAGATGTCTCCACATGGCCCACATGGTTCCCCCTTTCTCTTCATATGACCCTGCTGAGAGTTAACGTCATGGCAAATGGAAATACCCCACCAGCTGATTCAGGCCAGTATCGCTGCCATACTGACCAGAATGAAGACCTTTTCTTGTACAGCTAAATCAGTACAGTTTGTGTAGTACTTTTGGAAGCATGTTACGCGTGCCCCTGAGTACTTGAATACTCCCAACACCTGAGAATGCTTAATTAAAAGAGTGAAAAATATGTGAAGATTTCCCACTTAGAAGAAAACGTTACAGATTAATGTGCAAACACACCTGACATCTTACTGCTCGGTGTTTATACATCAAAGAGAAAAAAGGTGCAAATACCCATTAGAACCATTACACCGGCTTGTTTATTTCGCATTCCTGCTAATTCTCCATAATAGATCTTTGCGGCAAAATGGTGAGGTCAGTTGTTAATTGGCTGCTGGTAATTACAGATGCATCTTAAGCTTGCTGACATTGTCCATTGGGCTTTGGAGACTATATGCGCTGCGGAGATTGCGAAACTGTACAAAGAAAAAAAAAACATAACTCCCATACATGCATACTGAGCCGGCAATTAAAACATTTTCCAAAATGTGCCTTTCAGCCTTTTTTGGAGGGTATCAAGTATATAATTCATAATTTATTTGCTGACTTAAACTATACTTGTTGACTTTTGAACACATTCAAGTCCAAAACCAGCCTCTTTATTCGCATTTTCACACTCAGCGTACATGTCGGCACTCGCATGTTTTTCGCCGGTAGCCACAAGAGTGCCCCCC
>CAESWR010000886.1:386824-399409 GCA_903171835.1 Mullus surmuletus
CCCCCCCCCCCCCCCCCCCCCCCCCTTTGGGGTTGCTACCCAGAGAAACAAGGCAGCATGGGGACAATAGCAGCCACCCAATTAAAGCTGTGTTGGCCTCGCAATTCCTCAAGGTATTGCCATGTGACAGTTTAATTAACCAAGCCCCTTATCTTAATTTAGCAGGATCAAAAAGTAACAAACTGAGGTTATCAGAGAAAAACACTCCCAGCCGCCATCCTCACGTACTGTTTAGGACACACACACACACACATTCTTGCAATATCCATGGTTGTGAAGTAGGTATAGCGACAGAGATATTTAATGAAATTCATGCAGCTCACTCACCGGAGCTGGTATACGGTCATTAACACATACCGGCGCACGCTATTTATAGTGTTAATGTTAAAACGCATTTTAAATACAGGCTCTGGGGGTCACACATTCGATGTGTGTGTGACTGGGTGTGAGGCAGGTCTTAGCTGGGTGTGTGTTGACTAGGGCTGGGTAAAGAAAGAAAAAAAAAGTGGCATCACAGCAGCTTTGCGCCCCACTTGGCAAGTGCGTCACACTTTGCCCTTTGCCCCCCGTCAACCCCCCTTCACATCGAGGATGACGAACTGGACTACAGCTGTGCGTACAGAGGCAGCGGCTCGACGCTCTAACCTTCAGTGCTTTGTTTTTCTGTTTGTTATGTACGTCCTGCTGGTTTTTACTGCTTTCTGCCGAGTGAAAGTCATCTATATCCGGCAGGAGCTGTTAAGAATTGTTTCATGTGAGAGGAGCATTACAGCGGAGTCCTCTCATTCATTCAACATCCCGGAGATCCCAACGAAAAGGAAGCGAAGGCGGCGCAGGGATAGCAAACAGAAACGGGGATGCAGGGCCGGGGTGCTAGCCAGGCTACAGAAGCGGCCGCACAAACCACCACTTCCCAGCCTCTCCCTCGCAAATGTGAGATCCCTCACCAACAAAATGGACGAATTGAGGCTCCAGGCGGCTTCGGACAACTTAAACTCCTTACCGAAACATGGCTACATTCATCCATCCTGGACTCGGCTATCGAGCTAGCAAGCTACACTCCGGTAAGAGTCAAAGGAGGAGGCTTATGTATGTTCATCAACAACAACTGGTATAACAACACAGCAATGATGGCCAGTCATTGTTCCCCAAACGTGGAATATTTGACTGTGAAATGCCGGCCATTCTACCTTCCTCGGGAGTTTACTGCGATCATCCTAATGGTTGTTTACATTCCGGATGCTAATGCTAGCTCGGCCCTCAGACTGTTGCATAGCAACATCAGCTGGCAGCAAAACCGACATCCAGACGCTGTGCACGTTATCGCGGGTGATTTTAATCATTTGGACTTAAAATCAGTGCTCCCGAAACTCCACCAGCATGTGAAGTGTGCTACAAGAGGAGCCAACACACTGGACAAGGTTTACAACAATATCAAGCTTGGCTACAGGGCCAGACCTGCTCCACACCTGGGCACCTGCATACACCCCCCTGCAGGACTGCTTCGACAGTACCGACTGGGACATCTTCAAAGACGGAGACCTGGATGTTTTCATGGACACTGTACTGTGCTACATCAAGAACTGCACAGACATGGTCACAGTGGAGAGACGCATCCGGGTGTACCCCAGTCAGAAGCCCTGGATGACCAGAGAGGTGAAGCAGCTGCTGAGGGAGAGAAACACCACCTTCAAAGCTGGCGACATGGCTCTCTACAGCATAGCCCGTGCCAACCTGAAGAGAGGCATCAGAAAGGCCAAGGAGGACTACAGGAGGAGGATTGACGACTACCCGGACAGCAAAAGCAGGAAAAGGAAAGCCAACCTCACCAACTACAAACCCGGCATCAGAGCTGCTGAGGGTGACGCTGCGCTGGCAGAAGAACTTAACCTCTTCTTCGCTCCTTTCGAAACGCAAGGCAGTGGGCCCTGATGGCATCTACGGACGGATGCTGAAAGACTGTGCAGACCAGCTTGCAGGGATCCACCAAGATCTTCAACCTGTCCCTGACACAGTCCAAAGTCCCATCCTGCCTGAAGACCTCCAGTGCAGTCCCCCTACCCAAGAAATCCCCTACAACCAACCTCAACGACTACCGGCCTGTTGCACTCACACCTGTGGTGATGAAGTGCTTCGAGAAATTGGTTAGGAGTCACATCACAACCTTCATAGGTTGGACCTGGACCCATACCAATTTGCCTATAAGGCAAACAGGTCGACAGAGGATGCCGTGAACGCAGCACTACATACAGCGCTGACCCACCTGGAGAAACAGGGGAACTACCGCCCAAAAAGGGTCAGGGTTGAAACAGCTCACTCTGTGGTGCAGAAAAAAGAACGTGCTCCTGAACACATCCAAAACAAAGGAGCTAATTATAGACTTCTGGAGAAACAAAACAGACATTCAGTCCATTCTCATTGATGGGACCTGTGTGGAAAGAGTCAGTGACTTTCGCTTCGTTGGGGTCCACATAGAGGAGAAACTGACCTGGGTCAAGAACACCACACAGGTGGTAAAGAAGGCTCAGCAGAGACTCCACTTCCTGAGAATCCTCAGGAAGAACAACATCAGCCAGAGACTGCTGGTGTCTTTTTACTGCTCAACAATGGAGAGTATCCTTACGTACTGCCTCTGTACGTGGTTTGCGGGCTGCACAGTGGCTCCAGAGGGTCACCAGAACAGCTTAGAAGGTCATTGGGTGCCCTCTGCCCACACTGGAGGACCTTCACGGCTCTTACTGCCTCAGAAGAGCCAACACCATCATTAAGGGATTCATCCCACCCGGGCCAATCCCTGTTTGAGCCAATGCCGTCAGGTACAGGGCCATCAAAGGACGAAGAGACGGCAAAATAGTTTTTTCCCAACTGCTGTCAGATCCATGAATGCCTCTCTCAGAATTAGATGATGTATTGCTTATGTATTTATTTCTGCATTTTTGATGTTTCTTTTATGTACTGACTGTATGGCACTTTTTTTAAAATTTTGTTGTGCTTGTCACAATGACAATAAATTCTATTCTATTCTCTATTCTATATACCTTTCAGGAAGCGACCAAAACAACCCAGTACAAAGTAGTATCGAAACTGCGCCTGTAATCGGTTGTTTTTGTACCCAAATCTAGAAGAAAAAAGCCTGTTTCTCTGGTTTTACTCGCAGCCAATCACTGTGAGCGTAATTTGAGCACTTTCAAAATGTATTTGTGTACAAATCTTTTGAATGGGGAGGAGTGGGGACATTTGCACGGCTGTTTGCATTCTATTCACATGATTAATACTGAATGAAGTAACAGAAAGTATCAAATGAAGAACTGAATTGTCATCAACACAGTTTAAAGGGTACTGGTATGGGTACTGGTATCGAAAAAATGTTTAAACAATACCCAGCCCTTGTGTTGGCAGGTTTTTTTTTCTTCTTTTGGAATATGAACCAGTTGCTCTGTGACGGCGGGTGGGGGGCCCGGCACCGCGCTACTAAAGCCATCTCCCACGGAGCCTGCCTGCTGTCCCGTCCCTCTTCATCCATCCATCCATCCACGCATCCAACCATGCATGCATCAATCCATCCGGGAGCTCCTCTCCTCTTCTGGGTTGATCGTATATCAACCAGCTGCTACGTTTTCTCCTTTTCTTTCATTCATTTGCATTCATTGTAGCACAGTATTTTCTTTTCTATTATTTGGTTTCACCATTCTTCAACTGCTCCCATTATCCACAGTACTGTCGGATGATGGGACACGACTAGTTATGGTCGAGCGGAGAGGGGGTCCCGATGCCTCGGACAGGCCCGGGCCCATTTATTTGTTTCTGATGCGATGTAACGTGGGGGAAACAATGCCCCAGGGGTGCTGCAAATATTCATTCACATCAGCCAGCGGAAGCAGCTGAGACGAAAAGGGCCCTTTCACTCGCGTCTTATTGATTCAACGGAACTTGTGTGGGATTTGCAGTGCAGCGGGGAAATTTTCCCCCATGTATTTTGTTTGCACATAATCAGAGCTGAGCAATCGCCCTGTTTCTCTGCACAGAATTGATCATACAGTGTGGCTTGGCAATAAACCGCAGTCACCAAATTGTTCAGAAAGTTTTTGTTTACCACCTGATGAGAGAGTCGACCTTTTCGATTGTTCACCACAGAATTTGCGTGTTAATCACATCTCTTATGTCACATGTCCTCTGCAAACGCCCTTCTGTCAGCAGGATTGTGGAACTATCACCAGACGGGCCAGTGTGAAACTTGGCTAAGGGTGCATGGTTAATGAATAACTCATCGAATTCTGTGACCTGTGAAATTATTTTCGCCATTGAAAATACCGACAATGACAATGACGCCGCCGACAACTCATGTCCGAGCCGTCAGTCGCGAACGTGCTATATTCCCTCAGCTGTATTGCTTCGAGATGCGGAGGAGCCTTTTATCTGTCATCTTTCGAATTCCTGCGCACAAATGAGCGTTTCATTTTCACACGCGATGAGGTTCTTAAACAATAATCTAAATTTTCAGCTAATACGCCAGGTGAGTAATTCACTTCAGTGTAAATCTCAAAGAGAGATAGTGGAGTGAAAAGTGATAAGGCCAGAAGAGGCAATCAAAGCATATGCAAAAAGACTGTGGTTAATGTCTAGAATTACATCTAAAAGCCACACACCAGACACACACACACACAAATGCCCGGCTGTCCATGGACAGAGGACAGATGGTCATGGAGTGGCTCTGCTCCAGGAAGTTACGATGTTCTGTGTCATTATAATCTCCCCCGTAGTATCCTCCCTACTGCTGCGCCGGACAACATGTTTCACCCACAGAGAGCAGATTCTGGAACAGCCCTTCTGCTGCTCGGTAACACACACTCTTAAGAGGTGCTGTGACAACATACCAAATTGTTTTCGCAAGCATGCCCACATTTAACTCTTAGAGAGACAGAATCACTTCTCAAAAGTCTTGGTTTCGTCTTGGACTCAAAGGCTTTTTTGGACCTTGTAGACCCCCCACTGCCAGGCTTTTAAACTGTGACTTGCTTTGGACAACATCCAATGACTTCCAAACATTGGTTGATTGACTGATCATTTCCCCCAAGTTGCAGCCTCTGCCTTCTTATTAAATCTCTTAATTAGGGGTGTCCCGATCAGATACTGATATCGGTCCAATATCAGCAAAAAAAACGAGTATCGGATTATATCAGACTGTATATTAAGTCTCAGATAAAAGCACTCCGATACAAGCAGTCCTTGCCAGACTCCGCTCCAACACGTTAAAATGTATGTAAGCCATTGGTTAATAATAAAGCCTTTTCTAACATTCCATACTAGAAAATAAGTCGTAAAATTAATGATTTGTGCTGATATCAGATCGATATCGGTATCTGCCAATACTCAAGGCGGCAATATCGGTATGGTATCGGAAGTGAAAAAGTTGTATCAGGACACCTCCAGCCTTCATGTGATTTCATTCAAATTAGAAGCCACATTCACTTGACAAATTCACATGTGATTCTGCTATAGAAACAAAAAAGCCTCAAATGCGTGGAAATATTTGACTATGCACCAAGCTACATGGACTCAGGTCAAGAAAAAGGGCTATTTTTCTAGAAATAATCAAAAAATACCTTTGTTGCTTTGTGCCACTTCATCAAAAAATAATGCAGAGGCTATTTTTGTTGCTGTCAAATTCAAAATTATCTTCGTCAAATTCTCTTCCTGTTCCGTTTGGTGATCATCTTTCTTTGATGTCTTGGTCTTGCCTCTTGACTCCAAGTCTGCAGCCCATTTTTTCCCCAGAATGTTTTTTCCCCCAAATGCTGCAGAGAAGCAAATATGCAGCAGTGCCTGCGCTCTGAAATCCATCCACTCAGTCCTTTAAAAATCAGTCTTGGATTGCACACAGGAGTTATTTCTGTCAGTCACTCTGTTTAACTAGCTGAAACACAGACACAAGCGGCACAAAGGCTGCAAAAGCAACGCCGGTCTGATCTGCGTCTTGTTGCCGGTGCACTGCACAAAAAAAGACAAAAAAAATAAAATGAAGCGACATCCAGCCGCCCGACTCCGCAGTTGCCATCTTTAAATATCTCGGCATCAAAAGTTGCGATAACATCCCTGATTGTGTGAAACATAATCAGCATGGCGCCTCGGGGGCCCCGGTGCACACTATTAATTAATATCATTTATTGCATCCAGCCGCATCCACTGGGTTGCTGCTTGTGTGATGACAAAGAGAACAAGTAGGAACAGAGACACGTCTGAACGATAGCGCTGATAAATATGTCGGGCTTTTCCTCCCTTGTTTGCTGCTTTTACGCGAATATGTTTGAAGCGGTAGAACAAGTTCGGCAGCAGGTTTTTGTTTTTTTCACCCGCCCCCCCACTCACTTCCCAATATGAAAATATGTGCTTTGGATGATAATGTAGGTTACTTGTGTGTTTACAGCAAGCAAGCCTGTGTGCATGTATAATCTATAAACATGAAATATGCAAACTAATCAAACCGCCTAACCTCAATTCTGAGCACCATTACATCCAAGTGATGCATTAAAACAAACATAAACATGTTTTTTTTTTCTTCAGGTAAAAAGCTGTAATGACTACACACCTAATAATCATATCACAGAGGCTTTAGTGGACCTGACAGCAGGTGAAAAAATCTGGTAGAAGACTTTAAATCTACGAGTCTGAACTAATCCTCATAGTCAGCAGTGCGGTGTTAATGGTTCTGTGTTGGCTTTTTTTCTTTTTTCAATGTAATGTGTGAGGCTACATTCAAATTAAAACCCTTTAATGTTCTCATTATATGGCAGCCTGAGGAGAGAGGGGCCGGGCCGCCCTCGGCATTTGGGGGCAGAAAGTTCTCACTGAAAGGAGCGGCGGAGGAAAAAAAAAAGCCCTCTCAAAGGGATTTAATGCCGATTTATTTTAGATGAGAAGTCCAATCACACTATGGCGAGAGGTTGTAACAGTGCTTACAGTGAAATATAACATATTTTTTCTCATTGCGTCCATAAACATGCCATAATTATTCACTGCTGCGACCGCGGGTGAAGGGATAATGTCAGAGATTTATAGCTCGAGTGGAAAGAGTCTGAGATATTCATCAATCCTCTCAAACACGCCGGTGCCACTGCGTTTGAGACGAGGCTTCCCTGGGTCGAACGGGAGTCACGAAGGGGGGCGAGCCGCCAAAATCTGACCCCACCGCGGGTGCAGACAGAATACGCCACACACTTGGTGCACGGAGGACGCGAGAAGGAACTTCCCGGAGCGCAATCATAACAACAGAATTTTAATAAAACTTTGTGTATTAAAGAAAATAGACTAATCCCTCTAAATCTCCCGTAATGAGAGGGAAGAAATCCTAAGACTGTGATATTTCCCCTCCCTTCACCCGGCAAGATTTTAGGCTTTCCACAGGATTCAACTAGCTTAGCTGCAAATCGCCTCACTGCTGTGCGATACCGCCGCATGCTCTTAGAACGGGGCGAGCGCATGGGCAACACCGCGCACTATTTGACTATGAGCGATGTGTCTCAGAGAAGTCCAGATTGCCGATGGTTCTCATTTTCCCCCCACCAGGAGAGTAGCTGGTGATGCCGCCATGAATCAGGCTATCAGCCTGGGCCAGGGACAGGCCACGGACAGCTGAGGAGATGAGGAGCATGGGAAAGATGAAAGGCTCAGAGACAAATCCTCTCTGTCCGATGGCTCACGCAAAGAGCAAGAAGAAACACGGGCATCTTGCTACTACTGCGTCCCCCCCCCGCGCCCCAAAGATTTTACTTGTTTTTTTTCTCGTGTACTCCCCATAGATTATTTGCAGGAGGTTTAAGAAAAGCACATTTAGGATGGGAACCGCTAATACACCCCAGCTGTAGTGGACTAAAGTGACCAGATGTCCCCGATTTCCAGGGAAAGTCCCCGTTTTGGATGACCTGTCCCCAGCTAAAGCTGTCCCTGAAAATGTCCCCTACTTCAGCGTTTTATGATTGTTGTGTGCTGACTAGAACAATGGTTATGATGGTAGCCAGGTAGAAAGTGCGAGTGAGCATGTTGCGTGCAAACAACATTTATTACGGTAGCTGGTTAGGAAGTAGAAAATGTGAGGGAGCATATTGCGCACAGACAACAGTTACTACAGGAGCATGTTGCGCGCAGACAACAGTTATTACGGTAGCCGGGAAGGAAGCAGAGAGCATCAGGGAGCATGTTGCGCATAGACAGCAGTTATTACAGCAGCTGAGTAAGAAGCAGAAAGCGCGAATGCGCATGTTACATGCAGACTAGAAGGGTAGCTGGTAGCACACCACCTTTAGATTCCAAAGTATAACTGTGTGCCTACTAATGGAAAACAGAGCTGCAAGACACACTCACACCTTTCCTTTTTTCAGCCCTGGCCTGTTACACTTTATTATTTCTATTGTTTACATTTGAATAAACATGTAAAAAATAAATTCAACCGTAACTGTCCTAGTTTCTTTATTTCATCATAATAACTTGTAATTCATTTTTAACTCCGAGCTAAAATTGTCCCCGGATTTCGTTTCAGAAATCTGGTCGCCTTATGGTGGACTCATAGTCACCGATGTGCGGGCGGTTGGATCGACGGGCGTAAAAACGTGCGCCAACCGGCCCGCATTAATCACGTCAAAACCAGGCAGATGTGATGGCATCGCGTGAAAAAACCATATGCTACCTGTTTAGCGCTTATAAACTGACTAATTACCACGCTCCCAAACATAAACGGTTGTCAATTAACCCGCAATGGAAAAAGACTTCACTGCCGTGTGGAGGAGCGCGTTAAACCCCCAAGCCCTCCTGACGCACGATGGCGAGTTTATCGGCGACCTGCTCATGGGAGGTGGAGGGGAGGGAGGTACAGTAAGCGTTTAGGCGGTGGGAAAATACTGTTATGCTGATTAATGGAGGAAGAAATGTTCATTCATCAGCCATTCCTAAGAGTAAATCAATGAGAAATAATAGCGCTGTATTTGTTTGCTATGATGTATACATTTACCAAGGACCACAAGTTCAATACTACAATAAAGCCTCTTGCACACTTGGCCAAAGGTTAAGACTTTTTTAAGATATACTTTGGATCCGGTGTTCTGCAGAGGCCAGTGTTTGTCCTGGTCCTGAGATTGGACCTGGTCCTACACCCAGTCCAAAGGCCGCCAAGGTCTCTATTTGTCTTGGTATGGTTTCGGTCTTGAAGATGTTTTTACTTCAGATCTGTTTTTCTTTTTTTCTAGGGCCTGTGCACCAAGCAATTTTCTTTTCAATTCAAGTAAACAAAATAAGCCTTTCTTGATTTGCTGCATCGTGCCACTTACAAAATAGAGCACAGTAAATAAATAAGTTTAAAAATAAAATAATTAATTAAAATAAATGAAAAAAAAATAAAAAATCTCTCTTTGTGACAATCTTTCTTTGATTTGTACAGTGTTGGTCTTGTCTTAGCCTTGGCGTTCAGATGGCTTGTGGTCTTGGTAAAGTCCCGGTCCGAGTTACTAACGGAAGCCCTTCAAAACAAGAGCGTCGTCAGGCAGCCCGTGTTCTCGCAACCATGCTGGAACGCTACAACTCTCCCTCCCTCCCACTTGGAGGACTGGAAACTGGAAACAGTCAGTTAACCCACATAAGGGATCCCTAATTACAACGGCTAAATGACAGTTGCGAGACAAAGACACACATAATCCATCAGGTGGGCTGCGATAAAACATCATCAGCAACATCTAACAATATCACTTTGAATTACCAGCTGTTTCTGCAGATGTGCTGCGGAATGAGCTCAAAGTGTTCATAAAGCTCTGTAATGACTCAAAACTGTGGTTGGTCAGTCATAATAAACGTGCACAATGTTTCGAAGGAGATGAAAGCTAAATTGACATTTTGCCGTACTTTCCCAAGTACCTTGTTAGTTGAAAAAAAAAAGCTGCATCAGAGTGAAAAACCTGCCTGCATTTGTCTGTCCATGAAATATGAACGGCATTGAATGGAATGCCCTTTTCAAACAGTCAGATAAAGGTTTATTGAAGGCCAAAGAGTCGGCAGGATAGAGGTTGCCATGGCTACAACTATAAAAAGGGCGTCTGACCCGACTTCTGAACACTCAATTAATCTTGGAATTGCATGTTTTTCATTTCTAATTTAAAATTAATAACCGCAATTAAAGGAACGAGGAATAAACTGCATAAATGTATCGAAATGTTTTGAGATTACATACACCATGAGAGAAAATATACAAAACTCAATAAAAAAAAATAAAAAAAATTGTTTTCTCTTTTAGTGGCTCTATGCATAAAAGTGACAATTCAAATATAAGACACGTTTACCCCAGCGATCATACTGGACATGGCACTGTCTGGTAGGATCACAGTGCATACTCTGCAAATGTCTGTTTTTCATGCCCGGTGGCTCCAGAAAAAAGGTGATTACATTTTCAAATCTGATTCAAATTTGATTGACTGGAATTGTTTAGAGTAAAGCAAATGCCATTTGCCATTGTTTGTGATGTCATCCCAACAGATAACAAGCATCAAGTACACGTCTTAAAAACGACACATTTGATATATCATTCTATACAACATGCGCAAGTTCCGAGAATCACCACAACCCCCCCCCCCCGCATCGTAAATCACCAACTGCCACCGATCACACTACCATCATAAAAATACAATGTTTAGCGACTCAGAATTACACTTACCCTGCCATGTCTTTACATCATCATGTGCGCGTGTGTGTGTCTGCGACCAAGGTATTCCATGCAATGGCGATATATGAGGTTTCTAATATTTAAAGCTGCTCACGAGTTGAAGGCAGGTGTGGGGGAAGAGGGCGGTGGCAGGTGGTGGTAACATTCGGGGTGGGGGGTTCTATCACTCTGCCACAAATAATAGTAAAAAGTCAATTTCATTGTGCTGTCACAGGAACACATTGCATGCCGTCGCTCCTTGCTGTATCTGTGCCGTCCTTGTCATATCACATCTGCCTCCAACCCCCTCCTCCCACCCTCATTTTAAAACAAGGCAGGAGGCGCTTTGATTATCGCACTCCAATCGCGGCTAATTAGGACAGGTCAGCTGGTACAGTCAAACAATGTCTATCCCGACACTCTCCTCCTCCTCCTCCTCCTCCTCCTCCATTACCCCTCCCCCTTCTCTCTCCCTCTCTCTCACTCCATTTCCTCGAACAGCGCTATCAGCGGGTAACATCTTCCTACACTGCTGCCGCCTGTCTGTTTGTGATAGCGAGTATGGCAGTCATCTCCACAGAGGCAAGCGAAGCGCTGCCAGCCACTCCGCCAGAGCTAGACGGGCTGGTATCAACGTCTTCCGCAGAAGCGCGCCGGAGCATCAATTAATCGCCGATTAAAACCAGCAAAAAAAAAAATATGCATTTGATATACTTAAGCTTAATTAATACATTGCGACCAATTTTGCAAGGCTAATTAATCAATTTGAGGCCGGTCCCTGGTGTGAAGATGTCTAAATTATGTTTTCAGGGAAGAAAACGGTGTGAATGTCAGAGAAAAAAGATGAATAGTGAGCACGGAATAAGGTTTTGCATGGTTTGTTCTTCTGATGCCTGTTATCTGAGGCGAAGATAAATGGTGAGAATGAGTGGGGAAAAAGAGAAGAGCCGGAATAATGACACACACAAGCACACACACCAGGATTCAACCAGCTGCCAACAGGTGTAAGGATGAACACCACGCATTGTGCCCTTGTGGCTGTGTTTAGCCCGAGCTGGCGGCCGTGGTGTCCTGCTCAAGCCGGAGAAAAGAGCTGCGAGGGAGAGTAATTGGGAGGACTCGGCTTGGAGAGCAACAGGGGACTTAAGATGGGTTGAAGGGGAGGGAAGGAGGCAAGCGGAGGGTGCGGGCAGGGAGAGCCGGCTCTGAAGTGGATGCTAAGTGCCGAGATCTGAAGAAAATGCGCCTGCAGCCAAATCACCCATGGGACGATGACCGATGACAGGCTTTCCCTTCTTTCCTTTTTTTTTTTTCCTTCTTCCACATCTGATAATAGACACACCTGTGTGCTCACCCAGCATACGTGTTGACGTGCGCAGACAAAGCTTCGGTGACAGCGATACCTAAAATGCAGACACAGCACATTGCGCTCCGGTTTCGGTCCTTCCTGTCCACTTTCCGTCCACTAACCCTCTTTAATGAGGTCCTTCTTTTTAAAATGTAACTATAAAACAAGGTTGTAATTTTTGTGGATTTGGATTATTTTTGAGCTAATGTGAAAATTATTTTTGTTATATGTGTAATATCTGTATATTACGGCAGAGTATTAGGGCCACATCGGGAAAAAAATACTTCGGACATTGAGAATACAGTTAGAATTAAATAAAGTCGGAAATTTACGGAAAAAAGTCGTAATTGGTAGGCTGTACTTAAAACAGAAGGGCGTCTAAACGAAACGTGAAAAGGCGAAAGTGCAACAGTTAACCTGGGTTTGCAGGTGCAAGAAGAGTTTATTCAGCGTTTAACGTGTAGCCTACAGCATTACATTAACCTTACCTACTAACTGTTGCACTCTGCCATATTCATTCAGTATTCATTACAGTGTTGGGTGATTTTTACTTTAAAGA
>CAESWR010000886.1:399483-410392 GCA_903171835.1 Mullus surmuletus
AAAAAAAAAAAAACAACACAAAAAAACAATCTACGCCAAAATATTGTTTTCTCGTCAAAGTGGGTTCGCCTTCCCGGGTTAATAAAGATGCAGTGGAGCGGCGCCAGAGTGACACCTCACTCCTCGGGCCCGTCTTTGCGCTGTGCCTTGGCCTCCTGCCCCGACCCCTCCTCCCCTCCCTCACTAAGCCCTCATGTTATTGGCTAAACACAGCCAGCTGCAGCCAGTTAACTGTCTAATCTCACATCAATCAACTTCCCCCAAACAAGGAGAGGAGTGGAGGAGTGGAACGGCACTTGTGTGGGGGGGGGCTGAGGGGGCTGAGAGCAAATGGGCGGGCAGCGGAGAGTGAGAAGGCAGGTTATAGCTTTTTCCCGAGATGTCCTGCTCCTCTTTCTCGGTGCATGGGTGTGGCAATGTCTTGTTTAAGATTGCCGAAATGGATCAAAAGGCAAAACACAGAGAGTTTGGGCCGGGCCAGAGGGGGTAAAACGGGGGGGTTTCAAACAGACTACATAACACCCGCTACCCCCATCACGCATGTACCGCGTATAAATCTGATTCCTTCACTCCCTCATGGACAATTAAATGGGAGCTTTTTCAAAATGAGAAACATATGGAGCTTTTTAATTGGCCAATTTCTCTTGCCAACGTGTGTGGCTTCTTCTTCTTTTAATTTTTTTCCCCTCCTATTCTGAAAACCAATGAAATGGAAAAAAAAAATGTTCTAGTCAGACATGCATATTGCAGAACAGAGCGCCACGCAAATTGTCATTGTCCTTCCGCGACAAGTAAAGCAGCCCCCTTCTGTTCCCGGGATTAATGGCACCATTACGGAGAATCCATGTTCGGTAGCCGGGACTGTACGCTCAGATCCGGTTGGCGAGATACATCTCGGCATTGGAAGTTTAGCCGATTTCTGTTTTGCTAAGCAGTTAATGACCTACACACTGCTCGGAAAATCTCACCGCGGCACCTGTGTCGCCACTCCTCGCCTTACCCATGTATAATCCGGGGGTTCCTCGCCTCCCCTGACCCCCCAACTAATCAGATGGCGGCGGCAGAGAGTGCAGCAACAACTCATATCTGGGGAGTTATTGTTCTACACATGTCATGTGTAATCCGCCCGACCCACAGCGCTTAGAATAATTATCCATATTTAATCACTGCCTCGCCGAGCTACATCGCTAGCTGCTCGCTAAGTCATTTTCCGTGTTCCATTATCAAAGTTTCAGAGATGGGTGCTCAGGGAAGGGGGACTAAATGGAGATGCCGGAGTAGTTGGGCTTATAAAATCATAATAGGCTTGTCTGCTTTGATAAACCCAGGATGTGTGTTGAATGCACACCCGCCCTCCCGCCTGCTCGCGGCGTCGAACCCACACACACACTCACATTTAATGAGAAAAGTGCAGAGACCAAAGTAAAGTAGCGCAGTATAAAGTTCAGAGTGCTCCGGCAATCGAGGAGTTCAACTGTTAATGCAGGCAACGGCGGCGGCATGTTGTAAGAGAGAGAGGATTGATTGCGTTTGGTGGGTTCGACTCCAGCCATGTCTGCCCAACGGAGGGCTCACCTTGCTCCAGAGGCGGCGGTTTAACGCCCGTCGCCTTTAACTTGAGGGCATCCTTGGCGGACATGTCGCAGCAGGAGCCTTTATTGGTGTCCTGGTCGCTGTCGGCCTGGTCGCTGTCGCCGTGGCCGCTGTCTCGGAGGCTGGCGCGCTCTGGATCTTTGAAAGTGGAACTACTAATACAAAAACATACACAAAAAAAGAAAGGGAGAGGGGAAGGGATGCGTCAACACGGGAAGGTTTCTTTTATCCCGAGCGGAAGGTTAAAGACGCAATGAAACATTGATGAGGCCCCAACCTGCCGCGCTTAAATAAAAGAAGAAAAATTGTTGGAGCATTTAAAGACGTAATAAAATGCAGCTAAAAATACAGCGCGGATAGAGACGCTTGGCGAACCCCGACGCCACCCTCCCCCTTCCCCAAAAAGCAAAGGCTTTTCAATGTAATTACACTTAATGTATTGCACTCTTACACTTTTAAACCTAATTAAACGCGCGTGACCTTCCTGGCTTCCCGTGACTCCCAGCACAATGAATCCCCGTTGTTATAATGCTGTGTTGGGACTATCGGAGAAAAGAAAACAAAGGTCTGAGATGTGGTGATGCTTATAGATCCATGCACTTACCTCTGAACAAACTGTTGTCTGCTACCCATATAATTAGGCTCGGTGGGGAAATTGTCCGTCTGCAGAGAGAAGAAGGGGAAAGAAAAATAGAATAAAATAATAAAGTATGTATACTGGGTGTTACAAGAAACCAGTCCTGCTGAGAAGCAAGATCTCTTTGTGGCGTAATTATGCAGAGGAACAAATGAGGCAGGAGTGAAGAGGGAGGGCAAACAATCTAATTGTGATGCGGGCGCCATAGCGCCCAGGTCAGGAGCAAGAGGTCTAATCAGCCATCGAAGAGCGAAGCCGCAGAGCCAAAACATCAAATCTGGCAGATGTCATGTAATCAATAACCGCTGGGAGAATAATCTTGATGAGCACAGAAATCCGGGTGTCTGCGGAGCATCAAGCAAACCCGCATCAAAGCTCTATCTGTGATGAAAATGTAATTACGCATTTTTTCTTGCTTTTTCGGGTCGCTTTTTAACGTCATCTCAGGGAGGAACTGTTGACAATCTCGACTCCCTCCGCTCTCTGCGCTGGCTTTCCCTCGAGACTCACGAGAAGCCGGGAGGAAGCTGAGGCCAGTGTGTGTGTGTGTCCAACCATATGTTGTTTTGATTCTCTTGATATAGGGCAACCTGCTAACACACAGGGGGATGGGGGGGGGCTTTGAGTTTTGCGGATCGATAGAATAAGCACATATGTATAAATACTGTTTGTACACACACACAAATCACTGCATGCTGTAACCACACGAGGTAATCTTCATTCATTACGGACTTGATCAATCACAGTCTCTCACTCTCTCCAGCTCCGTCAGTCTCTCTATTTTTAATCACATCAAATGTTCTATGAGGTGTTTTTAATCACGTTGTATGAGATTGAGAAAAAAAGAGACTCTCTGGCATTTACAGTTGCACTTTTAACCTTTCCCCAATAACAAAATCTATGGTAAAAGGAATGTTGGAGCCAAGAGCAAACAAAACAAATGTGATGATGTTTAGGGAAAATTATTTCAGTTATATCTCAACGGGTACAGTTAGGAAGCGAAAAGGAAAGGGAAAAATGTCTGCGAGAATAATGGCTTTCATGCTGTTGCGGCGGTATTCATCACGCTAAGACAAATAATTACCCTATGTAGTGTGCAAACTCTGTCTTGAACCGATAGCGGTGAAATGTCATGTTTGGTGAGTAATGCTTCCCGGTGCCAGAGTTTTTCACATGCACAGCTTGATTCGCAGTCGATGGTGTATTTCAATGTCATCCGTGGCTCAGTGGTGGCTCAGAATCAAGAAAAAAATAGAGGAGAGAGAGAAAAAAATAAAGAAAAACGAGGAGCGTGCCAAGGTCAGATGGGCCACCTCAGGACTTTGACCTTCCGTGTCCATGCCAACGCCTTTACCGTTACCTAAACTCTGTTCCGTTCCAACCTTCGGGGGTTATTGAAAGAAAGAAAAAGAAAAAAAAATACCCATCGAGCACATCAAAGACAGAACCCGCTGAGAAAAGAATGAAGGTTTGAAATCATTTGGCATTTAAATGATAACAGCCTCTTTTTTTGAGTGAAATTCTTTATATCGATGGGCCCCTTCTGGACTTTTGTGGACAGGGACTCATCCTTGGACATACTTTTTCAATCAACTCTGTTAAATCCAATGCAGGATAGAAAAGGACATCAACAAAGTGGGCTGCCTTGATTTTTTTTTTTTTCTTTACCCCGCAAGGTTTGATATATGCACCTGCACACACGGAATGAATTGTCTGAAATTTCTCACTTAAAAAAGTGAGAAACTGTTTTTTGGTATCTTTAAATCCACCTCCAATAGCACGTCCTCCCTCTCGGCTTCTCCATACAAGCCAATAAAAAGCGCATTATGCCACTTCATACAAAGCTCTTTCCTGCCAATTAGAGTCCGGCCTGATCTTAAGCCTCCATCGCTTCCTGTCTGTCTGTACTCGCCCAGGCCTTTCACTTCCACGGGCCACTTTCCAATGAATGGATCGATAAGAACCAGTTTGGACCGCTTTGCGTTTTGCCAGACCAATCCGACATGTATAGGCGGATTTGTGAGGGGAGCGATGCACGAGATGTCTGGTCTTTTTTTTTAATTTGCAAATTCCATTTAATATTTTGTCATATTCCTTTTTGTTTGGTTAACATTTGTTTGTTTTTTTTGCGTTTCACCCAAACTTAGGGCGGAAACAATGTGTACATTTCTAAAATACAGACAATTTGATCTGAAAAATGTAATGCTTCCACACATTTCGCCATTTGGTGAGGGCAGCTGTAACCTTGTAACAGCGGACATTTGGTCCGCAGTAAGTTGGCAGAACCTGCAAAACATCTTACTGCTTGGGATATAGTAACTGTTGGAGTGAGCGTGTAGTTTTTTAGCTTCTTTGCCAACTTTACTGGTTCCTCAGGCGCTCAATCTGACATATTTCCTTGCACATGGGAGACATAAATATAAAAATAATAAAGTATTACTCTACTACCTATATGTCAAATGTCGGCCAGTTCTGTGAAATTCTGCATATTCTTATGAATTCTCTTTTTATTGCTTACCAAAGGGTATTCGGCTTACAATCACACATTGTATCAAAAAGACCTGTAATTTGTGAGTGATTCTAATTCAGAAATCCACACAGTGTCCTTTACTTCCAAACGAACAGAACAAAACCAAACCGCACTTTTCTGCCTCCGAGCTGCCGTGATGGTACGTGCGGCTCTTAAGGCTGCGAGATCAGACTTGCGTGTTTAAATATAAAGTCTTTGTGACCTTAAAGGTTAAGCCCAGCATTGAGGCGATTGAACGGCAGATGAAAAATCGGCGGTTCTGGGTCACCGTGCGTCAGTGGCGGGTATCAGCGTGGGGTTGGGGTGGATCTTTGATTGGGATGAGAATTGCAAAAGCATGTAGCCGAACTGCGCCAAATGATGTGTTGTATCACGTCGGTGGCGCCAAGGCCGCGAAAGGTCACGGCGATAGTGAGCACAGTTAGGCTGAGTAAGTGTAAAAAGCCGCACTCAATTCTGTATTCCCATTGAGGCCGTAAGTCTGACCGAGCAGACAGCAGGCTGATTGAGACAAATGGGACAAGCGTATTGGAGTGCTATTTTACTTGGAGGCCTTGTTGGTGCATTTTTGCACTTGCATCCCCGTGAGTGTACATATATATATATATATATATATATATATATATATATATATATATATATACATATATATATATATATATATATTTATATATATATACACAGATATACAGATATATATCTATATATGTATTTATATATATACATATGTGTATTTGTGTATTTGATATCTTAGATATGAGTCGCGAACAAGGACAAATTGCAGCGTCTCTTTCACACATCATTGGACAGCTCTTCTTTATTCACAGGGAAGAGAGTGCAGCTCCTCCCCCGCTAACTGCTGTACAGGGTATGATACATGCATTTGTCCTTTGCTGTCTCCCGGAAACACACACACACACATAGCGCCTGCCGTGTGTGTTTCCCTCATATCAGATAGGTCTGAGTGCTTTTAGAACTACGATCACCTTGTCAGCAAGCCAGTAAGATTTGGACTGCGGTATTTTAATTTGATGAACTATGCTTCTGTGTGAGTCTATGAGGGCATGTGTGTGTGTGTGTGTGTAACGTTTCTGCCAAAAGAACTCAAGTTTATTCCTCTTGGAAAACTGTCAAAGGAGCTCAGCAACGGCCCAATGGGAAGCATTGGGAAAGGATAAAACACGGAGAAATTGAGGTTAGAGGAAGAAAGAAAAGAGCGAAGGGAGGGAAACACGGCAAATATGAGAAATAAATGATGAAAAGAGGAAAGGGAGGTTAAAACGGCAACATGTGAGAATGAAAAAGGAGTGAGTGGAGGAAAAAAAAGGGGGTGGAGCCACAAGACAATAATTAGACAGCATTGATTACTTAGTGGCTGAGGAGCAATTGAAAGTGATCAAATCTAATTAACTGGTCTTATACATCTTCCTACAAGATAACGGACCAATCAATCAAGTCATCTTAAGTGAACTGAGAGCCATCACGGTCGACCGCCTGCTAAATATCCTCCCCTATCTCCCAAATAACCTCAAAGAGGTCTAGACCCGAGTGAGTTTCCACTCAAAGCGTGCCACCGGTGCCAGTAAATGGAAAACATAACAACCACATTGAGAACCACATTGAGCTCTTATCAGTTCAGACGGACACCTCGCGAATGACGTGGGCTGCTGAAGCAGACTTCAAGACATTTAAACACAGAAGTCTGTTCCAAGGCAGCGTGTACTGTGTATGCTGTTTACTCTAGTAGTTTATCAGTGGGAAAAGGGTAGTCATTCTATTATTGTCATTCTGCACAACCCACACTGCAGAGATTTATGTAACCCCGCTGTCTCCCACCCAATATTGTGGGGCCATCAGTGCGCCATCATCTCCAACATAATCTCTGCACCAAAGACTATCAATTAGAGTTCATGTAACGGGGGAGAAGCCCTTCAAAAACAACACATTGGTGTTCATTAATAGAGTCAATAAATGAGTTGGGGCATGCTAATATTCTGGATGTCCTGGCTTTCTTATTTAGTTTTTTATTATTATCTATTTATTTAAATTGATTCTATTTTAATAAATTGCATTTTAATGTGTTTTATGTTTATTCATATTCTCTTTATTGTATTTGTTTTATTGTATGTCATTTTATTCATTCCAGTAGCACAATTTAAAGAGACTTGACAGACAAATAGAACCATAAATAATGTGCATGGTAGAAACAGGACCCTGGCTGGGAGGTCTCTACCCAAAAAAGCAAACATAAAACTACCAGTCCAATGACATAACTGCAGAAAGAAAGCAATAATGGAGCTTAAAAAATCACTTTTATCAAAGGATGTTGTGATTTTGTGACTGACTGACATGGGCAATCAAAAGAGTCTTCAAACTGTGTCTGTGTCTGTTCAGAGAGGATAAATTAATGTCCCTGCATAGATGGTTGTTTCATTGTTCCAATGTTGTGCGCTGATTCATCAGGAGACATCGACGTCTCATCTCGCACCGCCATCTTTGTCACACCTCGGCTACGTCTCAGTGCGCAGTGTTTTGCCTGTCATATCATGTTTAAAATGATGGATACAACTTTTCATTTCCAAGTCATAATGAATTACGACATTAGCTAAAATAAATCAGTGCCAGGGTTTAAGGGCTGGGGCTCAGTTTCTGGTGGAGGTATGAAAATCAATGTCGTAATAAGGGGGCCCCAACATACAGATGGGCAACTAGTCAGGAAATAAAAAGTTATTATTCTAAAAATCTATTGCCCTTGACGTGTAGGTCAGAAAGTTTTGAGTGTTTGAGATTGCGTATTAAACTCCGAAAATAAGACTGATACCTTTACCGAGCAATTCCAAAGGACTAACGCCGTGTTCAGACAAAGAAAGAGAGACAAGACAAGAGGAAGCAGAAAACTTGCATATCATATGATTTTCAACTGCTTATAGACCTGTCCAAGTGTGCAAAAGCACGTAATAGAGGAGATGTGAGTGAGAGAGACAGAGAGAGAGGGACAGACCAAAGGACAGCAAGTGTGACACGTTCACACATCCAGTCTGATGCATTTTTCCATTTCACAGGGACCTCTCTGGCTCAGACTTTGCATATTGCCTCATCTAAATTGGCTGGTTTCTGCCTGTCAAACGGCTGAAAGCAGAAACGGTCTGAAGTTTACATGCCATTTTGCAGCGAAAGCGAGGTTTTCTCTTAAGAAAAAAAAAGACGGAGACTCAGAAAAATGCAAACAGACTTTTGGCGGCTCATGAAATCAAGCCAAAATGTGAAAGTGGTTTGAAAATATGAATGTATGAATACATAAGTGCAAATAAACGGAGGTGTTTGCAATTCTACCCCGCAAGGTTTACTCTTGCAAATTCATAGGTGCTCTGTTGTGTGGGAGGGGGGAAGAAAGAAAAAAGGTGCATAATAGTATTTAAACCGAATCCCCCTTATGTGACCGAGTACAACCGTACACAAAGCACAATAGGAGGCATCACTGAAGTTGAAAGTGCATACTCAGCAAACCTCTGGATAAGCATAAGGGTTGAGGACGGTTTACTTTGCATTGAACGGAATCACCGCTATGGGAGCATTATAAAACAATTGCGCTTTTTTTTTCCCCCTCTTGCAGCTGAAATAAAAGAACTGACACGGTGATACCTGACCGCAAAACCACCGCACGCACTGAACTGCTCGTTTTGTGTAGTGTTACAGAGGTCGTTAATATGTCCTGGGTAGCGTCTCAAGCTGCTTTTTGGAGGTAGAGTTACAGCCCTGTCTCTCATATGGACGTTTAAACCCTAAATGGGCCCAGTTTGAGGGCAAGCATACTGTTTCTGGCAACGCTATACCTCTATTACACAGTTATTCTGCAGTAATTACATGGTTATTACATAGTTATTTCATTACAATTATATTTAAATGTAAAGTCTTAAAATTTCAGATAACAAGAACCGTTGCGAATTCCAATAAAATATGGACGCTAGTCCTTGTGTAACACTAACATATCTGAGACTTCCGGAAAATACTGAATTGATTATTTGTTCCATGCCTAGTCATCGGTCATTTTAAGCATTCCTCTTTCTGACAGTCTCCTCCCTCTCTTTCTTCCCCCCTGGTCGCTGATTATGCCAAAACCCCCGATTTCAAATGCACAAATCTTCTACGACTCAAATGGAATAAAAGTTACCCAGATCTGTAAGCTTTGTAGTTGGCAGCGAGATGAAATATTACAAGAGTCGCCCCGTTTGCAAAACTGCTGGTTCATTATGAGTCAGGCAACTCAGGGAGCTCTAATCCAACTCAATAGTCTCATCTTGTTAATCATGGTTTGTAATAATTCATAATTCATAACTTAACTGCATTGCTTTTCATTTTATTCATTCATTTATTCATATATTATGTTCATTTGGAGGGAGAAGGAGGTTTTTTTCTTCCCTCCTTCATTTAACAAGACTGAATAATACTGTACTTGGGAGGCTTAGACATGGAGCCACATAACCAGTGTGACCAGTGCCCACAATAGCTTCATAATTTACATGCAGCTGCTCACACTGATTGCATATTATTTTTGCCTGACTATACCTGGTCATTAGAAATGCCCGTCGGGGGGCCATGACTGTATTTGTCTTTTTGACCTGGACCAGAAAATTTGCAATCAGCACATGTGAAAGACAAAACACTGCCGCATGTGGTAGAGAGGGCAGAGGTGAGGTGGTGAGATGAGAGCCAAACACCGGATCTGCAATATTTCTGTTATTTTACTGCCTCTCAATGCCATTCATTTAAAAAATGAGAATATTAATAACAATAATAATAATAATAATAATAATGGTAATGATGGCTAAAATACATTTTTTGAAGGAACAAAACAAAAGCCACATTTTTGCTGTAGTGGGAGAGTATATCTCTTTGTTGGAGAATAAATTACTGAAAAAGAAGACTTTAAGGATAAACAGACCTGCCAAGACCGTTTAGAGTTACAGAATCTAGCCACGTGGAAAGTAATAAAATGCAAACCTCCATTGTAGAAATGGCGCATCCTTGAACTTCCTCCTCGCCTCTCTCAGTCCCTCTTTCTTTCACTCACATTGAACACAACACAGGCATGCAACGAAAACACACTTCTAGCTCACCAATGTTATGATGTATGAATAAATATGACACATGGGTTAAACTAAATCCAGAAACAGCCAGAAAAAAACTCATATTAATAAGCATTCCGTAATACCAAATAATAGTTGTTTTTTTTAACAGAAACAGCAGACAAAGTCCTGCCCCAAAGTCCTAATTGCTTCACTAATGACCTGATTACATTATTATTATGGAGTGCATTATGTTTATCTAACTAAAAAGGATAAGAGCGGTCAGCAAACCTCTGATGTTGACCAACACACCCTGAGGGCAAAGATTAGAATAAGCCGCCGCGTTGGAGGCGCTCCAACGTCAAGCCCCGCCACCGCGATCTGTCAACATTTTCTAAACTGAAAAATGACCACGACCCATTTTACTGCGGACGTCTGAGGCCCAAATCAGGTTTTTTCAACTCAAGTTGTGTGCTTTGTTGGCTTGCCGTTTTAAAGTTTGAGAAAGTTCTTGTCACCCGGAGAAAGATTTGCAAATTATTAAACCTTGCCATGGAAAAAATTGCCGAGACACCTCCAGTGGTGGTTTGGGCGGCAACCACTCAGAGCTACACAAGCACCATCTTACCCCGGCCGTTGTTGATATTATATAGTTATGTTAAGACTCCCACCTTCATGTTCATTAATTTTACATATTTAGATGATTTAATTTAATTAGAAATGCGAATTAAAATAAAGCTACCAATATGAAAACAGCGCCACTGACAAATGATTATAACTTAACGCTGGGTGCTCTGCAGCTGCCGTTTACACGTGTCCTTAGGCCAGCTGGGTGTGAGGATCAGTAAAAATATCATGTGAGCCGAATATTCAATCAAGCATTCGACTTTCATAAGGGTGGCACGGGCACAATTCTCGTAACAAGCTGCAAAGTGAATTCAGATTGAGTGAATTCATACCTGACCCTGGGGTTTTGAGACAGAGAAATAACTCTGCCATAATCCTCAGCTAACAGACCAGAGAATTGGTGGGTGCACAAAGTGTCAGAATATGTGTGTGTGTGTGTGTGCGGGGGGGGGGGGG
>CAESWR010000886.1:410402-422083 GCA_903171835.1 Mullus surmuletus
TGTGTGTGTGTGCGTGTGGGGGGGGGTAGTTAGTAGGGGGGAAAACATTCGCTTTCTGGCTAAAAAGTGTAAAGCTAAATTTCGTTAAAGTTTTCAACCAAAAAAAGACTTATTGGTGGAATGAGGTGGACGCACATGCAATTTTGCATGAAAACGAAGAATTCCAGCACCTGATTAAAGGTCTTTTCACAAAAGATTGCCAATTTCCCTTTTTCTTTTCAACAGCTCTAATGTGGAACATGTCAAGTTTTTTTCTTAAAATCGATTCAACCAGTTAGCCTGAATTTGGTCTTACCTGTCGGAGGACCTGGAGAATAAATGAAGCACGACAGTAAAAGCACTTGTGAATTTCCTGCAGTTTTATGAGGAATCTATTGCATTATGTGTAATGCATGCTTTCCTGCACTGAAATGCATCCCCTGTTATCAAATGCACCGCCTGAGTGAAGCAAAATGCAATGAAATGGTTGTTCTGCCTCATAAAATCTCTCCGCAACAGACAGTCCGAGTGAAACAGGCTGTGACCCCCGCCCCCCCAAAAAATATATGTATATATAAAAGTGCTTCTCATTCTTTTTAAGGTCACCTTCTATGGGGTATTTGACACAATTTCATTTAGTTGCCAGAGGCCTACAACCATTATTTTAAAAGTTTTTTGTGGCAAATTCAGCTTTGGTGCTTAATTTCAGTGGCTCTGGTGAGCTCGCCTGAGAATGGGCTGTTTCTTCACCTGTACCTTTAAATGTCAACGAGCTGTGTCTGGCCACGCCCATTCCACGCTCCTATTGGGCAGGGGATGCAGCTTTAGCTGGTGTTCTTAGCATACAATACGCTGTTTTTTACGGCAGAAACACCGTTGTTCAACCGTACCTAATTGAACCAGAATCGGACACAGAAGTAGAGGTTCCTGTTCCTGAACATGTTCAGATTCTGCAGCTGCAGCAGGACGTGGCCAGTGACTTCCACCTCACAAGTTTCCAACTCTCAGATCCGCATTTTTCAGCACAAAATGAGCAAAAAAGGAGAAAGCAAGTAAATAAGGTGACGGAATGTTTTCATTTTTGGACCTCATACTTATGCTACGGGGACACATATGACGGTTTGAATACTTCAGAAAATGAATTTGGCTCGGAAGGTGACCTTTAAATAACAACAGAATCCACCTAGCCGTTGTTGTTGTCTGCGGGAGCGCCGCCTGACACGTGCTGCTCCAATTATTACTGTCTCTGAACGCGACAGCGGCGACAAAAACGCAGCAGGCGGCGCCGACTGTCGCCGGCTCAGAGGAAACTTTTGTGCTGTGAAGAGGAGGGCTGGCAGCAGACGGCGCCTTCGTACTCCTATCAACACAATCAACATCTGTGGCGGGGGTTTTTGCACCCTGGGAGTAAATGATAAATGTAGCTTTTGGCATAGATATTTATTCCAAACGGACAGAAAAACCCCAACCCATTTTAATTTGTAATTTTTTTTTCTTACAGCTATAGCGTTGTTGTTTCCCCTCCTCACTGCCAGAGAGGTTGTGAGTAGACACATCCTGGTCTGGATAGTGTGGTTTTCAAAGAATAGTATAAAATAGAATCGTCTGTAACACTTTATTTTAGGCTACACCTATTCACTGTTAACTAGTTGTTTATTAGCATGCAAGTTAGTGACAAATTGCTCTGTGTTACTCATTATAAGGCACTTGCCTTATTCCGCATGGCCATATTCTACAACTACTTAGCCATCAACTAAGAGTTTTCCCTCAATAACCTCTGAATTAGTATTATTAATAAACATAAGGAAGTTGTTGTCTAGTTCACTTCTTCTGCATCGCAATGCAATTTTGTTTATGAAAAGCAAGTTGATTTTGAGCTCTGTAGTTTTAAAATGTTGTCTTATACATTGCAGTGTTTTGTACAACAGATCAGATATATCATCTTAGACTTTAGATTGTAAGATTTTATTGATAACTTTCAGGGCACTTCATGGTCTTGTCCCAAATTACATTTTAGAATTATCAACCCCATATTTGCCTGCTGGCCGTACATAAATCAAAGTAACGTACTATTGATGAGCAGTAATTCAGAGGTTATTGAGGGTTAGGGTTAGTGGTTGTAAAATATAGCCATGCAGAATAAGGCACAGAGGGGACACAGAGCCAATTTGTCACTGATTTGCATGCTAATAAACAACTAGTTAATGGTGAATAGGTATAGCTGAAAATAATGTGTTACAGAATAGTCTTTATTATCGAACAATGGGGAAATTGCAGTGTCCCAACAGCATATACAAAGAAAACGAGCAATAAATAGAGAGAAGGACATAGGAATTGCAGAAATAAGAGAAAAATAAGATTTAAAAACACAAAATGTTGCATGAGTAGGCAATGAATATTTTTTTTTAAATGGCAAAACGATGTATTTACAAATAGTGTGCTGTAAATAAAGCCAATACCCTTGAACGCGTGTGTGTGGGCATCAGTGGTGGTGGCAGGGGTACAGAAAGTGATCTCGCAAGCGACTAATCATTCAGTACTTGCTCATCAATGGCTACAACGGCTTTGCTGTTAAGTCTCGAGTCAGCACTGACCTTGCTTCACCCTCATTAATCCGGAGCCAACTCAGCCCAAAAATCCAAAGCGGTTGCGGTCAGACCCATCACATTCGACACACTCGACCAAACGCGACCGTGCGTGCGAGAACCACGCCGCCACGGACTCACGCCCCTCCGAGCACGAGTCATCACTGGTGCCTGCGCGTTCAAAATAATTCAGTGTTTCAACACAGAAGCACCACGGCAAACTCCTCAAAGCGTTTCCAGCTGCTTTCAGGAGCCAAAAACTGCGAGAGGGAGTAAGCTCGGGTGAGAAGCAGCGAAGATTTCTCCCCGAAATGAGACCAAGGTTTGGTAATTGTGGAGTATTTCAGGTTAACATCGACCTTATATGGTGACTTTGCTGCTACGTTGGTGTTTGCACAGATTTCAGTGAGTGGGTGCAGCTGTGGGCACATGCATGTCAAACGCACATGTCCATTTTTTCTTTTCTGCCAGCTGATGGAGACAAAAAATTCCATACTGAATCTTTAATCACTTAAAGATTTCGGGATTTTATTTAAAGCATTTTATGTGCACCTTTAATGTTTAATGGCGGGTATCTACTCCCAATGTCATAAAATAACTGATTTTGTTAATGTAGAAATGATATTGTTATTATTATTATTATTTCAGACCTACAAGGTTTCCAACATAAAACAGATTGCAGATATGCAAATAGTGAGAAATTACCAGAGTGGGACGGTGTGATCAAAGACGCAACACGCCGCAAACAGTAATCATTCGGAGTCCTACCAAGGTAAGCGTGCAAACCTTTCAAAGGGAATCTAGTTTTTGTAGCCTTTCAGTGAAAAAAGCACAAACATGCTCATAACGATGCACATTTTTTAAAGCCCCTCATATTGTGTCTGCATCAAACCTGACGCACGAAAACCCCTTTTTTATTAAACAAACCCTCCACGAATAAACGTGGTCTGCTTTGCAGGTTAACAAGACAGAAGCTGAGAGCTCATGAACAAAAACATTAAAGAGCAAAAATTATTCAGTTTGAATTGATAGAGGGAGCGCCATTCTTTGATGAAAGGATTTTTCTATTTCTATTTCCCCAAAGCACAGAGCCAAGGCCAAACAGCGATATAAGCACACAAACACACACACACACACAGGCGTGTTTAATATCAACACAAGCACATGTGCTCATACTATTCTCATCCACCTGGGTTCTACTTCTCGTTGCACCTCCCTCTCTGTCTCTGTGTGGTTCTCTCTCTCTCTCTCACAATAACACACAGACACGCACACACACAGTGACACATACGCACACGCATACACACAACAGCAGCAGCAGCAGCAGCAGCAGATGGACTATGTATTTTTTCACTTCAAGGTGACCTATCTGCTGTATATGTATCGGGTCGGTGGTGATGTATCTGAGCGAAGAAGGGGCGGGGGCAGAGAGGGGATTGCGGGGGGGGGGGTTGTACTAATGTCCTCACACCTGTGTAACGGCTGTCAGGAAAAGGATGAAAGGATAATTCTCTGTTGTCAAAGTGTTGGACGGCAGTTCCGCTCAGTCTCTTTTAAGTACGTCTGTGGTGCATTAAGAATCTGTCAGAGCAGCTTTAGCGTTAATCGGCCGGCCCGTGGAAGAAACAATCACACATAATCTCGCGCTCTAAACCCTGCTGACCTTCTCTTGAAATGCACAGATAACCCCCACCACCACTACCACACACAAACTTCAAACTGCAGTCATTTAAACACACACACGCACACACACACACACACACACACAAACACACACATGCCCGGGTTCACTTCAGACCCTGGTAATTCCTTCCTCCTCGCTTTCCCTCCTGCATGCAATTGGTTCCTCTCGCAGCACAAACGTCTCTCCACCTGGGAGTACATCGACTCAGCATGTTGACGTGACCTCGAGGAGGACATGTTTTCTATGTGTGAGAGGGAGGGGGAAGCACGGGAGGTGCGAGCTGAGGAGAGGAAAGGAGAGGAGAGAAGAAGGAAAGGAACGCGCAACCTCCATTCATCATCTCCGCTGCATTGCAAGTGTATAAAACGCAGATTCCGCGCGGAGTTATCGCCCAGCCAACTGCTTCCATCGCGGTACTTCATTTATTAAGAGCGCGTGCGGATCAATATGGCAGACATACACACACTGACTCACACTGTTGACAAGATAATCTCATCATTATGAATTTGGCTTGGGTCGTCAGCAACATGAGCAATCGTGGCGCTTATCTGAGATGACAAGAGCAAAGAGAAAGAGAAGAGTGAAGGGGCGGGGGTTGGGGGGGGGTGGAAGTCAGAGCGAATGGCAAGATTTCCCTTTTATTATCAGAGCAACAGATAATGAAACAGCACGTTTCAGAAACAAAGCTGGCCCAAGTATTAATGGGGAAACACAGCATACCAAAACTCTTCGGAATTTTAAAGGCCCCCAAAAAAAGAGAGGTGCGGCGCAACGAGGATGCCGATCAAGTGTAACTGAGTCATACAAAAGAAAGATGGGAAAAAAACAAAACCATTTTTGTGAGTCATTAGCCCCCTCCTGCCGCCACCCAGAAAGAGAAGGCGTTTGACGACAAATCTCGCGTGTTGTCCGCCACTCGGTCGGCCCTTTGTTTTGGCAACAGCGCTCCGGAATGCCGACTCAGACGCCACTATTGCTGCAAAACAGGTAACAGCTGCCGAAAAACACCTTATCTGTCGTTTCCCTCTCACACACACACATACACACACACAGGGCTTCAGACATGGGAGTCATATTTCAAACCGTTCCTCTGATGTAAACAGAACAGCAGGATTTCTACCATTAGCGCCAGCAGCCGAAAAGTGTTGGGAAACCGACTCCGACGACTCCAGTTTTTTTTTACGAGGGGAAGAGACGCCTCTTTTACGGCCGTTTGTTTTGACGTGCGGTTAGGTGAAATTAGAGCAAATGAGGTGGTACTCATGGTATGTCTATACAGTCAATTAATCACATTACCGACAACGCTTTAACCTAAGTGCTTAACTGTAAAAGCCAAGGACAAGGAGAGGAGATACGGGGGGAGAGAAAATATAAATCATTCCTCTAATACTAATGAGAGAGAAGGTGAGAGCGGATCCACATAACTCATTCTCAGAGTCTTGTTGCTACAGCGCATGTCTGGAGGGGGTGGGGGGTGCATCGCCAAAGGAAAATGTGGCAGGAATAAAAGCTCTCTCCGTCTGGACTGCCGCCAAGACACAGCGGAGCGAGATCCACTTTGTTTGACTTTGAAAGTGTTTGATTTACGGCGCTGAGACCCAGCTGCTGCCGGTTCAAAAGATGCATCCCCATGCCATGTATGCCGATGGGGCCCTCAGCATGCGCGGTGTACATTAATGTTAGGCCGCTCTCAACCGCGCGCACCTATCGCACCATGCTAAAGACAGTGCAAAGAGCACTTGGTTGGTTGGGGGGGGGGATCGGCGGGGGAGCAGACGGCCACAACAGGAAATCCCATTCCAATCTGACGGAACCAGCGAGAGTGGTGCCTTACAGCACAGCTGGCGGTGGCAGGGAAGTGTGTGTGGCCACGTGTACAGACACATACACTCGGCATCTCAGATACCTCCGCTGCAAAGGTTGTTTTTTGTTCTATTGTTTTTGTGACCTCTGTTGATGCTACAATGGGTTGTTTGAGGCAGCGGCACTGAAGAAAAAACACAAAAATAAAAATAAAAACATCGCCCTGGTACATGCACAGGCATATTTCTCAACATCACAGGCTATGTTTACATGCAGTCAGTATTGGGGTTAAGGTACATATTCCGGTTACTGCAACATTGGAAACAATCCGTTTCCATGCGTAAGCAAACAGGGCTATTCCTGTATATATGGTCACTGTAATCAATTGGGATATCCCAATCAAAGCAGCAACGCACGGAGAACATCTGATACAAACTGTGCTTGGAATAACTTTCCGCTCACCTTTTTATGGATCTGGCTCTCCCATTACTTTCTACCTTCTACGAATGCCATGATTTTTTAGTTACTGTACTCAAAAGACCAAGATTTCTTGCGAAAGGAACATGTGCAGAACACAAATTCATATTCCTTTTGATGGGGATATCCTGATCGGCGTATGCATGAACAAATATTCAGGTTAGAAACGGAGTAACCCAAGGATAATATTCGTGTTTTTAAACAGATCATTGGTGTTCGCATGGCAACCAGGTTATTGCAAATATTCTGCTCAGAAAAGGCTTACTTGACTGCACGTAAACGTAGGCAGTGTCACTTCCTCTCATTCTTGATTCCTGAATAGCCCACTTGAGATGGTTTACATCAAGCGAGAAAGTAAAACAGTTAAAAAAAATGTCAGGTGGAAAAGCGTAAAGATTCATCCGGTGTAGGCGTGTACTCGCGGTGCAACAGAGGTGTGGGCAACGTAGCAGTGTGAGGAAAACAAGACACGCTGTCACACAAGCAGGCAGACAGAAAAACGAGGACTGCCGACACGAGCAACACCCACCGTGCCATCACTCGTATTAAAATAAGACAATCACAAAGTAATTGCAAAGTGACATCAGTCTTATTTTTAGACAAATAAGGCGGCCGCCGATGACTTTTCGAACAACCCGAGCCGAACCGCGCCACTCGCAGCTCAAAAACCCGAAATGACGTTTTGACGCTCGGGTGTCAGTAGCTAAACTGATGATCCACTTCCCCGTCACAGCAGAGACGAATGCACAAACACAATAATTTGAGAGAAAATGTTCAGTGACAATCCACAGTCTTGCTATCAAGCCCATGTCATCTCCAATAGGCCACTTCCTCTTTGAAGCAAGCAAATTGGTTTAATGTGTCCGGCCAATCGGGGCATCGTAGTGGTCAACTTGTGCTCTCATATCCTGTCTCACTTTTTCCTTCACTGGCAAAACACAAAATGTCTTTGTTCCCCTACACTGCCAGGTCAGGAGGTCTGTTAAAATAATGGAATTACACAGCACAGATAATACTTTGTGTCTGCACATAAGTGCATGCTGGGCTGGGAGAATTACAAGAGTAGAATGTAAATGTAATATATAAAATATCATCTTTCATTTCATTTTTATTGCATTCATTATCGTTCATTCCATCTACCAATTTATCCTCCTACCTCCACAGCGCTGGAGTTTGTTAGTACAATGGAAGATCGGCTACTTATTCAGTTAATGGGTTGCTTTTTTCTGAATTAGCTTTACAGTATGCTTATAACAAGGGCATACTTTACATTTAAGGGATGCTTTTTTTTCTTAAAGAAATTGCAGCTTTCAAATTAATGCAAGTAAATTAAGAAAATAGAGTAACGTAGAAAAATACTATTTTTTTCCCCCTTGATCACAGATGAAATAACCACGTGGGTTGAGAGGAGAGATGGACTGACAGATTACGACCTAAACCTCTTTCTGTCGTGCAAAATACACAAGCAAAGCAAAGTAAATACACAATCCCCTTCTGTTTATATCAGTTTGTTGTCGTAATCTCTGTTTTTCTATCAGCTCTGCCTTTTGCCTTCCTTTTTCCCCCGCCCATGCATCTTTGCAAATATTTAGCCGGAGACCTCAGATGTTTATCGTGACATATTCCACTTCCCCTTCTGATTTGTTAAACTTTATGACTTATTAATGAAGGAGAGATGCAAATATAGCTGCTGTTTGGAGCTGTGCATTACAACGCACCGCCCTGGCCCCTGTCAGCAGCGCTACTCCGAGAAAACGCAACCGCAGTAGTAGCACCTAAAAGCAGAGGCATCAGTTCAACAAATTTGGTTTTGGTGAGAGAGCAGAATGTACCGTTCGCTCCTCAGACAACCATATTGTACTATCCTAAAATTATATCCATTATACGAGTTCAGAAGGGTAACAAAATAAGTTGTTGACTGGATTCTGTCAGGATGTGATGTTATGCAGTGTAGGGGGACATTTCTTTGCGGAAATATTTAAATATTTGTCATGTCATGATAAAGTCGAATAAAAAACAAAACAACATTGCCAAACTGTGAGACGGAAGTACACAAATGCCTCTCTCAATCGGTTCCGCGTCTGCAGGTTTACACATAAGGCTATGTACATCTATAGATGATGCAAAAAGGAGGGAAGTGGAATAAAAAAGGCTCTGTTTATTTTCCTTGTGTGTGGAGGCCATTTTAATATAACATACAGCAGAAGTTTGAACAAGACCCTTTTTGGACGGATCAATAAAAACATTTTTTTTTCCCAAAGTTTTTTTTTTTTTTTAAAAAGGCCAGTTACGTTTGCATCTGTGCGTCAGTCTTGGAGGAAGTGTTTCCAGCCTCGGACAAATGCAAGATTGTCATGCTTATGAAAGATAGGAGCTCTACAGGCCTTAATCCCATGCCTGGAATACACATTAGCCGCCACCCCCCCACACACACCTACACACATACACAACAAAACATAAGACGGTTCCTGAATGCATCCACTTCCATCTGCTCCAGCTGCATTATTAGACCCAAACAGATGCAAAGCAGTCAACACTGTTGCTTCAACAATTAAAGCTCATAAAGGCTTGTCTCTCTGTTCTTTAAATTCACTCAGTATTGATTTGGACCCCCCCCTCTTTTGATGAATTGCTAAATAAAATTAACAATAGAGAGAATTTATAAATATCATGGATTCAAACGTTCACTTGATAAGATTTGTGTGTGTGTGCGGCATGTTAATGACAATGTCAAGTCAGCAGAGGGGGACCCCCCTTTTTCCTCCTTGACATCCTTATATGAACGCCGCCAAACTCGAGGCAGAATGCTGCCACCTAAAGGCGGCTTCTCACTGCCTTGAAGGTGGCAGCTGTCAAAGTCTCCCCTCTTCGCCTTCGTACCACCTGCACCTTATTAACACAGAATCCGGGTCTCCCACAGAGACAGGATTGTGTTTAATTAAGAGTTTCCCCCGTGAATCCAATTAGAGCCCTCAAAACTTATCAAAACAAATCAAAATGATAAATCGCGGAGCATACGACGACGCATGGGCCTTTGAATGTTTGGCAGCAAGGAGGGCAGCCTCGGCAAAAATCACAAAGGGGGGGGGGGGACACACCAGTCCAGCGACCTGCCGACAAAATACTTCATCATCTGGACAAAGCAAGCATGGGCTGAAATTTTTCCTTCATCTCAGAGCCTGTAGGTGTTGCGCAGCAGATTGGTTTTAACCTTCGTCCCACACTTAATAATTCTCCTCAACGCCTTAGGTGGAATCACTCATCATTACACATCACCCATCTCCTTATCTGAGGAATTCTTATGACAAATGAAACAAAGCTCTGCACTGGGCCGGACGCCGGCACAGTGGCGACCACGATAAGGCGGGAAGAGCTCTGCTGATATATCCACGTTATTCCCCTCTCGCTTTCTCCCGGCTACGCAACAACACTGTCCCATCTCCTAATGCACAACTATAAAACATTGTTATACGCCAGCAGCAGCAGTGTGGGGATATCATGGGAATAGCCGGGCGCAACCATAGTAGGTGAACGCGAAGACAGCAGCGCTAAGGTGCCCTTGTGAAACTGAATGAGCAGGCGATATGCGTTCCCGCTTAATCCATCTCTTTATTTATTTTTCCTATTTAGGCTCTCCTCCCCTGGCAACTGTAGTGACAGATGGGCTGAGAGGCCTTGGGATCAATGGAAGGGGAATTCTGTCTTTGTTTCCTGACATTTTTCCCATAGCCACTCTCCTCTGACTCAGGTTACTTACTGTCCACACCGAGGGGAGAGAGGACGCGGAGGCAGGGAGGAGGGCGGAAAGCGATATGCTCCTCTACAGCTTCTGAGGAAACTTAATGCCTCGGGCCATCTCCCTCTACACTTGTTTCTGATGAATAATACAATAGAGCACCCAACGTGCCCGGTGCTTCTCGGGGACCCTCTGTAAACAACACGCCGCGGAATCCGGTGTTGCCGCTAGATTTGCTTTTGAAACAGGGGGGGAAAGTGCCGAAAAACAGCAGCGCAAGAGTCTAATTCATCGTGACTCCATTAGTAAAACGGCATGCAAAATGGCCCGGCAATTATTTTGTCCACGTGATTTTGGATGCCCCACTCTTTGCGCTGACCCTTGCCCCCATGCAGCTGACGCATAATAGAAGTATGGCAGAGACTAGAAGTGGGAACAACAGACAGTGGCCTTCCTCCCTGGTGGGCTTGTGTCAGATCTGATCACAGTCATCGTCACATCCCCCCCAGTCCAGCTCTCGCACTCGGGTGAAAAAGACAGCAGACAGCCTAAGTGTCCGGCTAATAATTACAGTCCATCAGGATGTAACTACAAAGAATGTCGTTCTCTGGCTGAGCTAAAACAGTAAGAGGCGGAAGGCCGGGGCTGAATACTGGATCCCTTAATGTTTTTATCAAATTATACTTGCACAGGAAATACTTTTGAATTAAAGACACTTATTTTTGTAAACAAAAGGTAAACAATGGAAAAAGGGATTTGATTTGCTTCGACTGCCCATTATCCCCATTCTTGCATACCACTGTATTAAGCAGGCCCTTAATCCTCGTCTGACACGACAGACTTTTAATGGGCTTAAGGCCAAAGACACAGAGAAGTTATCACATTAGAGGCTTACGCACCCCGGTGCTCCACACAAAGATGTATAAAGTAGCCACGAAATTAGGTGCAATCTGCTAATCTCCAGGAATTAATGCTCTTAGAGTTATAACTCTTAGTACGAGCCGCAAAGCCACTACAGCTGTTGAATTCGCTGTATGAAATGACATACTAAATACAAGTTAGAAAAAAAAAAAATGTATTGCAATACTGGTATTCAGTTCAGCCACCAAAAAATGTATCTGGATTAGAGCAAGCAAAAGTATTACTTTCAAAAGAAGTTTAGCTTCACTGTTTAGTTGTAGTTGATGGAGCTATGTCAACCTGAGAAGAGATTTCAAAAGGACGTGACACATTTTTGGAACACAAATAATTTCGACGCTGTCGCTGGGTCGGCTGTAAAAACACGCCAAAACGTTTAATCCCTCTAATGCTCGCTCCTCTCTGTGCTCCTCTGCCTCTGCCTGTCCTTGTTTCCCTTTTCCTCTCATTTAACAAAACAAGGCACAAATGCAGACATAGGAAACTGGTGCTCAGTGAG